>JACXGJ010004066.1:0-48460 GCA_016801105.1 Esox niger
CGACATGGGAACAATGACTCACAACTGAGGGGAGCAGAGGAGGAACATTTAAACACATACTAATTGGATGATTGGGACCTGGTGTGAACAATGAATGACAAGACAAGACAAATGAATGGAACCGGGATGAGTTCATGGTTGTTGGCAAACTGGAGAATGCGGGAGATGGCGGACCAATCCGTCACCTCACCGTCACATTGACCTTGTTCTTATGAACTGCCGTCCATGAATTTTCAGGATGGAAGCAACCTAACGCTCACTGTATCCCTCTGCCAGTGAAGCCAGAATTTAACCCTTCTTTTCCTCACTCAAAGCTTTTCTTTTCAACTCTTTTGTCATGCTGAATAGTAATTTATTATTGAAATTACCTTTGAGGTATTACTTGCACTGTTTTTGCCATCCAGCTGTTCCTATAGCAAGAGGATAGCAATGACCGCAGCAGTGGTTTTCATACTTTTCCTTAAATAAGATTTGGTTCAGGTAATCGCCTAATCAGCATCTCATTAAGTAAAATGAGGTATGCCTGTATTGGAATTTAATAGACACTGGAATGAAATGGTTGCCATACATGTAGAGATGCTGATGCTAAACAATTAGGAGTGGTCTAAATTTTTTCCAGAGCTGCATGTACAGATTAAAGTTAAACAGAATAGAGAACTTCGGATTTGTCCCATTTAAAAGTTTCAGAAAAACATTTCAAATTAGACTTCACACGTGCATTACCGGACATACACACACACATAAACACACACACACACACACACTACTTAGTCCACTCCAAAATGTCAGCCAGCCACAGAACAGTATGTTGAGTCACTATAGGATGGAATCTTTTCATATATTTCTAGTAAAATAATTGGTCATGAAATCCCCCTGAGCAGACAGAGTGGAAGCTCTGTAGTCAACTAGACGACAGAGGCTCAAATGGAGGTGGTGCCGGGTTTGGGAGCGACAACAAGGTTCCCCGCCAGGACTTGAGGATACGGAGTGTTTGAGGTGGTCTGGCCAGCCGGAATTCTGAGCTCTGACGTGAAATTTGAATGGCAGAGTGATGCTGGACAGAGAGAGAGAAAAAATGGAAAAGGAAAATCATAAGAGAAACACAGGCTTAATCACTAACTGACTGACAGACAGACTGAATCACTGACCGACTGACAGACAGACTGAATGATTGACTGACTAACTGACAGACAGATATACACAGGGAATTATGCGGTGCAAGAATAAGCACTTGCATCCATGTTTTTTGTGATCTATAGTAACGCTATTAACTGAATAGTGAAATAGGAAGATTATGGATTTCTCATTTGTAATTACAATAATGCGGACCCACTGGCACTGCAAAGTTAGGAATTAATCTATCTTTGATTTTACAGACTATAAAATCACATAAACAACACATGAAATCATCACAAGCAAAGTAACAGTGTTTTATGGTTAGATGTCTGTCGATAACAGCGTCTCGATTCATTTTTTCTCACAAAAAAAATGTTTTCATATGATCACTTCTCCAGAAACCAGACAGAAAGGAAACACTCATTTTAAACATGTGAGTTCTGCTAGGCCCACTCATAAAGGTCATTTTTCAGGCATCAAGATGTCTGTACGTGTCAGATCTGAAAGTAAAACCATTTGACTTTCTTCCTTCTGCAGCCACCTTTCTCATCACCCTCTCTTTCTCTCTCTCTCTCTCTCTCTCTCTCTCTCCAGAGTCCCAGCTCTTGGCTACTTTGGCACTTCATGGTTCGGTTTCCATCATGGCTGCCCAACCGCCCAGGTCCCACCCGCCCTTCCTCCTCCCCCGGCCCCTCCCGGCCCTCCCCCTTGCGACTGCACCAAGTATTGACGCTAATAATTGCCCCTGAATGGATGTGCAGATTCCCATGGATGTCCGTCAAGGCCCTTGGCCTGTTCTTCTGTGCCCCCACTCACCCCCCCAACACACTCTCTCATCCCCACTCAATAGGGATTAGGAACGAGGGGAGGGGGAGGCACAGGACTGAAGGACAGAGGTAGAGTGTCGTGCTCTGATTTGGGGCTGGTGGTGAAGCTCGCCATGCCGCCGTCTAATGTCAATGTCCGGAAATTTATGAAGACAAAGTTATTCAGGTGGATAGTCACAAGCAATGTCAGACACACCAGCGATCCGATTTTGACAAAACGTTAGATACTAACGAGCCGTCATTCCAGACATCGCCCTGCCCTCGGGGGGGAATGCGGGGGGACCTTGCTTGTTTACAGGAATTGCTTATTCATAAAGGTTTCCGACACAAAGAAAGGAAATGCATATATTAGGAGGAAACGAGGCGATTCCCAGATTCCCACCCTTTTCCGGGTCCAGGCCCAGCGGTGTAGCTATAACGCGCCAGTCAAACCCACGCACCCTTGCCCATGCCAGCTGTAACCGATACCCAGAGAGGGCTCATCCAATCTGGCAGAGGTCTGCTAACTGAAGCCCTGCCCGTCTCTTCAAGGAACACCGAGCCAGCCAGGGCATACCACAATCATTCACCCTGCACAACCGCATTCAGAGAGAATAGTAGAGAGGGAGAGAAAAGGCCGAGTGGTTTGAGGAGAGTGATGGAGGAAAGAGAAGGAAGGAAAGTGAATGTACCACAAAAGGACGGGTGGGGGAACAAGATAGAGGCTGAATAGCAAAGGGGAAGAGATGGAGAGAGGAGAGAGGGAACAGTCTACTGGGGAGAAGAAATATACTGAAATATGCTATGGAAAAGAAAGGGTGTGTGCCATGAGAAAGAGGCTGGAGAGAAAGGGAGAGAGAGAAAGAAAGTGAAAACCACATGGTAAACAATAAGGAAATAAAAGTTGACATTGTCTTCAATGTTCAGTTAAGGCCAGGATTCAAGGGAGGATACCGCGTACCTCGCCCTGTACAACGATGACAACCATTAATGGAGCACTTGAGATCTGGGCCCAGGCCAAGACCAAGTGTGGTAATTGTGCCGTTTAGTCTTTTTGGATGCAGATCCCATTTGAGGAAATGGTTTGGAATTTGGAGCTTGCTTCGAGTCGGGGTGTAAAGATTCTAAGGGGTGTTTGGGAATGTTTGGAGCCAGCTAGGTTTGGCTCCTGGCCTCACCATCAACCTCACCACCTCAAATTATCCTCATTACCAGTTCTTCCAAGAGGAAAAGGGCCATTTGTTTGAGTGTGATGCTTTGGTGTGCTACACTTTGAGGCTTGCTATGGTCTTGGATGCAAACGATGGAGAAAAGTAGGAAAGTGCAATTAATTAGCTAGGGTCAGATGTTATGTGCGGGCTGTGTGGGGTGTGTGTGTGTCTGCATGGATTATATCAGATACATCCAGACAAACAATAATGTATAGAGGTTCAGAGTTTGTTCTCCCTATCCATCGCTGATAGAGAGATAAAACCTTGACATAACGTGACACTAAACTCAACTGGACAGATGAAACGTTGAGATTCGTTCAAGGCTCATATCGTGATAAAGAATCAGTTCATAGTAATGACTTTTCCTCAGTGATTTTTTGGACCAATCAGAAATGGGCAACAGTAGCACTTAACGAGGTGCTGGGATTTTCAAGCCTGTGCTTGACTAGATTGGGCAGTAACAAACTGAAATGTGTCTGTATTGTGAACATTCATGATAAAAGCTTTTTGGCCACAGTAAACATGGGTGACATTAGGGGAGAGGTTTGGCTGAGAGTATATGGCATTCCCCAAATAAAACAGGAAATTATCAACTTTCATGCGTGATTTTGAGTTCTAGATTATGGGGGGAAATCTGAAAATTACTCACTCTGAAATTCCCTGTATTTATTTTTGTTTGCACTTGTCAAACAAAGATTCTAGGACATCTTGTAACAATAAAGTAAACCGATATTGTAAATAAAAGCACTAAAGCCATATTCCAGAGCGAACCAAACTGGACATTTGACGGGATAACAGGATGAAAGCGACAAATACATTAGGATTTCTTTGGAATAGACATTTGAGTCCTGATTTTTGTCATGCGATCGGTTGGATCCAAAATGAATTACAAAGAGTTAGAGGAAGGAGAGAAATTCCATTCAGTAGCTTCTACTATTTGGAGGGTTTTCTCCCACAAACAAATACACACTAAACAGCAAACCTTACTACTTTACCGCTAACAAGAACCAAGTTATCCCGACTACTAAATTAGCAACAAGAATAACATTAGCCATACTACTTTTGCAACAACAAGAAAGTTTGCCTGGTTGACTGACACTCTTCCTCCCTTCCTAACTGCCTCACTGGGCCTGTTAAACAATCTCTTCAAGGAATACCGATAACAAAAGACAATATACTCTCTAGTGCAGTAATTTGGACCATTATTCTACGCGTCCTACCAGTTCTACTAGCTGAACGTAGAACACTAACATTGACCTGGGTGCTAATTTGAACCTAGTACTCAGCTTAGTAAGTAAGCAGTGCCAAGTTCTGCCCAAAGCCCCCGGAATCAGCACTAACTAAGGCTGTTGTCACAGCAACCCCACATCCAAAAAGGGGCTGAAGCGGGAGGGGCCATGATGTCATTCCGTGGCGCGGTGGGGGCCAATCAAACCCTGAGAAAATTATGTCACCCTTTGTCGCAGCGTTCCATTCAGCCCTACAGAGGAGCAGTGAATTGAGCGCTGCCGAGAGGTCACTTTCCCTGTGTGAGAAAAGGAGGGGGAAAAAAAACTATTGGGGGAGGAATAAAACAGGAGGTAGGCAAGTAGGGGAAGTGCATTGTGAACATGCTAATGTTGTTGACCGTGGGCAGGCCCATGAAGATGTCATGAAACACAAGTTCTGAAACGACGGAGCCAAGCCCCTCACACCCCGTTCGTTTAAAACCAATGACCTCCTCCGCCCCGCCATCCAGCGCCTTCATATGATCCATTGGAACGCTTTGAACAACTTGTCAGAAAGTTGTCAAGCGCGCGTACAAAAGGCTGAGGCTCGGTGCGACGGAGCCGTGCTCGGCGTGCTTTGGTTTTATCTCGCCGAGGACAACAATAAGCAAGCCCCCTTGAGGAATAATCGCAGTCCCTTGAGGTTCCTAGTCTCTACGAAAAACACTACTCCCCCCCATACTCCATAAAAAAAACGTGTTCAAGGAGACCAGCAGTATCTGTGGATTGTTCTCTCACCTTGTTTTATGGTCTCTCCTACTGTCACGGGCAAGGACACACACAAACACACACACACACACACACAATACACTTGGGGAGGGACTTTCTAGATAATAAGCAACACAATAGAACACCAGTCTGGGTAATATGACGTCCACAAGTTAACATCACAATGACCTAAGATGACCATATGCACATTTAAGGTCAATCTGTAGGTTACATCAAAGGTCAAAGTGTAGATGACATCGTGGGGAATTACATAACTAATAGGTCTTTAGGGACTCTTTCATGAAGTGGTTTGGAATGGCAATTCCTGACCTTCAAATGGTAGGTTCTGCCATTTTCAGGTGTGGAGACCGGTTCAACGTAACACATGTATACTTTCAGATATCCCACAGGTAATATGTTCCGATAATCTATACACCTATATCCTTATTTTGTGAAGACCAGGATTATTCAGCAGGGGAAATGCCTTGTCTTCATGACATAATCACTGCACCCAGAAACAGACACCCTTAATAAATAAAAGGGAACATGGCCTAAAACACATATGGGTACAACAAAAAAGGATGGTCTGGAAATTGAGCTTCATGGTAAACATCACTCAGAGATAGTGAAGTAATACTATACGATGCAGGACATGATTCATGTCCTGGTTATCAGTTTACCACTAAAAACTGCAGTAATGGGAAGCATGATGACCAACATGAGAAACAGGATGCTAACAGGACTGTCTCTCTATACATATGCATATGGGTGTCTCATTCTCTCTCCTCTCTGTCCACTGCCCTCCCTGGCCATTTCACTCTCTCACTCTCCCTCCCCTTCTCTTAATGGTTCTCTCTATTAGTCTCTGCCTCTCTTTCGCTCTCTAATTCAAGGAAAATAAACAAACATAAATAAATCTCAGTCCTTTCTGTCAATCTCTCTCGACCCTTGCATTTCTCTCCGTGTTCTTCTGAGTCTCCCCAGACAGTGATCTCTCTCGCTCTCTTCTTTACTACATCTCCCTCTCTCCCCAGACAGTGAGACAAACACAAGATGACTGATCTGCATCCCTCCCTCTCTCCCGACAGACATGTAGAGGCAGACACTGATCCACTAATCCACTGTTGATAAGAAGATAAGGCCCCCTGACAGCAGTAATTAAGAAATGTCAACATTTGATTTTTGGATGAGTTATTTGCTTAGAGAGATTTCCACCAGGTTGAATCCAACAGTATACGTCGGCCAGGAGCATTTTATTAGTGGACTAATCTCCTTTTTGTTTTTCTGGTTGGAAACGCTGCTGCTTACAGTGGCAACATGATAAGTGCTGAAATGGTTCCCATTGGATGGGATGAGGGGTGCATGTCTTGTTATGTCTTAACAGAGAGTGAACTAGTGATCTAGTGAGTTCAGGTATATTCACTGGACCTGTTTAACATGGTCTTCAATATTCAATAAATTAGTAGGATAGAGAAAAAAGGACAGATGAGTACAAAACATGTAGCAAGTTCAGGATTTATTTAATTAATTGAAAATGCATATTCCTTCATTTCTTTTTCGTTTGACTGTGCAAAAGAAAGGCATGTCTTGAAATGATGTGCATTAGAATGAAGTGCAATAGAGCTGCATGTTAATCTCAATATCAAATTGGTGAGAAACCCCCAAAACATCTACATCTTCTGCTGAAACAGGAACCAGTCCAAGGTAAGTGAAAGCTGTCTGCTTCTCTCCATCCCTGAAAAAACAACAGGAAGAACAGATTATTGACAGAGTCCATACATCCCTGAGGATGGATACTGTGAATTCATCCAAAACAGTGACCCATTTAACTATTCACTAAGGTCTGTATGATGGACAATGGCTTATTACTTAACTTTAAAGAGCTTCCAAAGAAAACTAAGCAAATGTGGGCTAAATCTTGTTCCAGGACACCAGTGCATATAATACATCTTCCTTGGCTACAACAAAACCAGGAATGATAAAAAAACCTCTGTTTGGGAAAGGAAAAGTGCTAAGATGATGAGATCAGAAGACGGGTTTAGTTAATAAATCAAGACATCCGAAATGTTGATAGCTCTAGCAGAGCAGATCGCGTTGCCTTCGGACGGCTTCTGTCCAACGGGCCTTGACTCAACGTGACGTCAAGAAATCGCGGATGAATCAGAATAGTGCGGGAAGTCATAATTATCACATTACCAGTGTCGTGGAGATCAAGGCTTAAGCAATAGAGCTGCGGAGTTCTGCTTCCAGCTCTGAGAAACACATTCCATAGCTCCACAATGCAAGCAGCCTCTGGTACCGCAGTACAGTCCTGGGTTCAACTATTTGTTTTCTTTCAAACATTTCTATAATTGAGCAGCAGTACCTGGCGGAATAGCCAAAACAAAACAAACGGCCACACTCAATGGATATTTTAAATATTTCAAACACTCTTAGAACCCAGAGTTGTGGTTACGCCAAACCCTCCTAGAACCCGCAGCGTGTCTCTTCTAGAATGACTCAAAGCTCAATCAGAGCCAGGAGGCCCATCTGATCAAAGAAACCCAGTTGTATCTTGGGTAAACAAAGTCCTAGGCTACCAGGAACGATGATGGAACAGCATTATACTCTGTAAATGTTATATACACATGTGCTTCCATTTCAATCCCGCAAGCGAATGATTGGAAATCAGTTATTGCAAGAAACAGCTGTGCAGATCTGTTTTGTTTGCTCATAATTGCCACCAATCCAAAGCTCCCACAGTTCCTACGAAGACCGGCACAAATCGGCAGAGGATCACGTCCCGGGGAGGGGGAGTGTTTGCCTGCGTCACATCCCATACCGGCCGCCACCCGCGCAACCACATCACTGGCATTCAGAACCTACGGATCGTCGTGGCAGCCTGCAAAACTGGCCAAGCTACTAGAGCCTCGGGCGACGCGTCAACGAGGCGGGATTGAGCCGTCAAAACGTGGCTTAACTTTCCGCTCCGCTGGCGCCGACCTGATTGTACCTGCCGGGAGTCACGTTCCACCGCTGCCTGCCTGCCTCTTTGTCACCCACATCATCCCCCCTTATCAGGCACATCTCCCGTTGCCCCGTCCGTCCTTCGGTCCATACCTCGTGCTGGCCACCCTCGCTCCCGCTAACTGTCTCCTCCGTCCCACTCTTTCTCCCTCCCCGCTCTCTGCTCTAGCGCTCACCCCGCCCCGTGTGAAGCTCTACCTGGGTCTGGTTCGTGGGACTCCTGTGCCTTGGAGCTGAGCCAGGATCGCAGCTGAATCAGCCCGACAAACCAGGCCCCAACCCGTCTGTGTTGCCTGGGGTTGGGGCTGGCTGGGGCCCATTGATGCTAAACTAGCCAAAGTAGCTTTTCATCAAGATGGCCTGTATTTCCAATTGGTTCCGTACATTCGGCTGCATTTCGACTCCCCGCTTGCTTCCCTACCTTTCTCCTTATCAGGGCATCGACCCATCTATCTGTTTGCTGGCATTCTGCCATCCACATTAACATCTACACACAGAGGAGAACAATGTCCCCCTTTACCTTTTCCGGGAGAGGGTGAGAGAGAGGGGAGGAGAGGGAGAGAGGTGAGGAAGGAAAAGGACAAGGGTGTACAAACAGAGTGGGGGGGTTCAAATGGAAAGGGAGAGTGAAAGACAGACATGGGTGACAGAAGATGATTTAGTATCTCATGAGTGAAGTGTTTCTGTTAATTCTGTCAGCCCTGGGAGTCTCACCAGACTAACAGTGAAGCACGTAGACCTGCCAATCAGTACTGCTGCCACGGTGCTCCACAACCCAGATATCAACAGGTTCTTTTGAGACGGGTGACTGCATGGCTTTGAGGTGGCCCATCAAAGCAGATCTCCACTCAGTGAATACAATGAAAAGTCTGAGTCGCTGCGCCGTGTTTGAAGTGATATCTCTTTGCATTCTTTTCCACGCTGTCATTAATCTGTGTGTGAATGTGTATATACGTGTGTGTGTATGTAGGGTGGGGTGGGGTGGGGTGGGGTGGGGGGATGGGATGTGGTTGGTGACGCCCACCCACGCATTTTTTCACCCTGATCATATCTCAAACGGTAGCTGCAGGTGCCATATCTCAATTTGATCACACGCGCATGAGATTCAAGGTTTCTGGGTTCAAGGATTTGAAAGGATTTTTCATGTTTGTAATTCCGGCTTTAATTTGTCCAGGGTGAAGAAACCAGCTCAAATCAAAAGCATGACATTTGTCCCGGCTTGTCGGCTTGTCGGATTCACCACAATAACTGTGCAGTTGAATATTCCACTGTGAATACTGCCCGTGTTTCAAAGGTGGTTAGCATTCTGTCATCCTTACCTTTGGAATCTGAACTGTCCATCTCCTAATGATCCCATTTCGGCCTGATGTCAGTGGTTGCTGTCAACTGAAATGGAGAAATAACATCAGTCAGTTTGTGGGACAACGTGTGTTGCTTATGGAGTCTTCACAAAAACACACTGGCACAGTCATAACCGCAGACAAACCATTAGATGATTAGTGATCTTCCCAGACACTGAGGAATTTGCCATTGTGTTGTTTTGACTGAACTTCGTTTACAAAGCACTAGTTTGGCTTCCATATTTACCTATTTAATTAGCCTTCATCCATATTCCTGAAACACGTATCCTATGTTCCAGACATTCAAATCCTAAATTTCAGACATTCAAATCCTGAATTCCAGAAATCTATATCCTGTATTACATATATCCGTATCATGTATTACAGACATCCGTGTCCCATATTCCAGGAATTCATATCCTTTTATCCAGAAATCCATATTTCATATTCCAGACATCCATATACCAAACATCCATATATATTACAGACATCCATACCCTATATTCCACACATCCTAATCCCATATTCCAGACATCCATATCCTACATTCCAAACATCCATATATCATCTTCCACACATCCATATCCCATCTCCCAGACATCCAAATCCTAAATTCCAGGATTACATATCCCATATTACAAACATCCATATCCTATAATACAGACATCCATAACCAATATTTCAGACATCTAGATCCTGTATTCGATACATCCATATCCTATATTTCGGACATCCATATCCCATATTCCAGACATCCATTTCTCATATTACAGATATCCATATCCAATAATCCAGAAATCCATATATCATCTTTCAGACACCCATATTCCAGACATCCAGATCTTATTCTCCAGTCAAATATGATCTTCCAGACCTCCATACCCTATACTGCAGACATCCATCTCCCACATTCCAGACATCCATATCTCATATTCCAGACCTCCATACCCTATACTCCAAACATCCATCTCCCACATTCCAGACATCCATATCTCATTATCCAGACATCCATAACCTATACTCCAGACATCCATATCCTATATTCCAGACATCCATTTCCCGTATTCCAGACATTTATATCCCATATTCTATAATCCAGTCATCCATGCATCATCTTCCAGACATCCATATTCTAGACATCAATATCCCATATTCCAGACATCTATATCCCATATTCCACACATCCATGTCTCAAATTCCAGGTATTAATATCCCATATTCCAGAACCTCCCTGTTTTGTTATGTTTGATTGTGTTCGGTGAAAACCTTCTGCAGGTACACTTTATTTCTGAATGCACCCCTGGTTTTGTCCTTGTGCAAACCACTGTTTGCTTCCCTGATTCTCTGGCTCTCTGCATTTCCTATTTGCCTGTCAAACAATCTATCGCCTCACTGTTTACCTGCTCGTCTGACTACCTGCCCGCATGACTGTCCTCCTGCCCGCACCACTGCACGCCTCCCTAATTGGAATGAGTGGCTGACTGCTGCCTGATTTAATGAATGCCTGACTCCTTTATGATTCAGTGTCGGCCACCTGGCTGACTGACTGTATTTTCGCAGAGCTCCATGAGCACATGCCCAGGATGAAGCTGACGACAAATACAGTCTCCTTTGCTAAATATCTATTGAATGAACTAGGGCTCATTCACTCGGTTGCTCTGACTGTCCAAAAGCTGTTCCTTTAGGAGATTTTAGAGTAAAGAAGATTGAAAATTTAAAGGAATGGAATCAGTGTTTTATTATACCTAAACAGTACAGCAAAAATAACACTTTTGGCTTTACTGTCCCAATACTTATGGAGGACTGTATTTGTTTACGAAAACTGTTCATCTATTAAACAAGCTCCTTCCATTAGGTTTGTGCGTAATCCGTGCCTGTAATGCCACTGTCATCAATGTTTAAAAACGTACCCCATTAAAAGTATTTTTCACTGCATCACTGGTTGGCATTTCATGGAGCCTGAAACAAGAATTCCATTCCACCATTTCACAACTATTCGATGTGCTCATAATATTAAAAAGTTATTGGTTTATTCCAGCACTTGGGAAGTAGAAATACTCCCAAAAAGACAAGTGTTTCAATGGGGGTGGGTTCTGGACTGAAGTTGCGCCCTTCTGGACAAATGACAAGTCAGGCCCGCCCACGTCCAGTCCGAAACAGAAGTATTCTCAGTTTCTGAGTTTCGCCTGACCAGACTGGTTACCTTGGCAACAAATGCACTGTTTCCAAGTGACACAATGCCTAGAGTTAAGAACCTCTTTTATACTGTATAGGGTCTTAGAGTCCAGGTCCGGGAAAACAGAAAAATAACTGGACAGCTGGGAGAGAAACTAAAACCAAGAGATATTGCTTCCCAGAGTTTCATGGGATGGTGGTAAAATGGTTCAGTGTTTTGCTCTTTTTTAAATACCTTTATGGTTGTTTTTGCTGGTACTGCTCAGATGCATATGCCAGTCAGTTATTTTCCATTCAAAGAGTACATTCCTGTTTTTGGTGAAAACAGAAAGTTTGCATTAAGGCCTATATTTACAGCTTAGAGTCTGTATATAGGTTAACTGCTGGAGTAATGGGAGAGAACGGGTAAATGCTGAACAGTGAATATGAAAGGGTTGAGGGCTGAGGTGTGAGGTGATGGGTTGGACAGATTAGTCTTAGAAGTGATATATACCTTACAGGCAGCGAAGCCTGAACACTGCCTGGTAGAGCTTTCTCTTAGAGCTTCCCAAACAATGCGTCTCAGGGCATCCTGGACACTGCCTGGTAGAGCTTTCTCTTAGAGCTTCCCAAACAATGCGTCTCAGGGCATCCTGGACACTGCCTAGAGTTGATTGAATGCCTGTTAGAGTTTCCTGAACACTAGGGCTGCCGATTAAATATTAAAATATTGTAATTACGAATATGAATTGAGATTCTCCAACCCTTGAGCATAACCAGAAAAGATAACCTCACTTCTAAAATGAGACCTTACAATTCAAAGCCTTATAAATCATAACCAACATAATGTGCTAACTGATTAAATAAATAAAATAAGAATGCCAGTGGCACCTCCCCTACATAGTAGTCGTTGTTCGTTGATCGAGAGCACAATGGTAGATGGCAGAACTAGAAGATCAGAGACCTTCTATTTAAATTTAC
This sequence comes from Esox niger, assembly GCA_016801105.1. Classification (NCBI taxonomy): domain Eukaryota; kingdom Metazoa; phylum Chordata; class Actinopteri; order Esociformes; family Esocidae; genus Esox; species Esox niger. The sequence continues at coordinate 12,591 of JACXGJ010004066.1, forward strand.
ATGGGCTGCAAATGGACAAAGTCAACTGTTGTGATAACTCGGGCGCTGTTACACACGTTTACGTCGTTATATCTTTGTGACACCTGTTCAGTTTTTCCTTACGCTTTTTTAGCATCGGTTGAAGGCTATTCAACTTCCATGTCTGGCACATTCAGTCCTATCTGCCGAATGAATTAGTGTGTGCAAACAGGGGACGAGTGTATCAACGGAATGTAGGGCTCGCTGCACACTGGATGGCCAGTAGGCAGTAGGACAGTGGGGCCTACAAAGAAAGCTACATGAGGGCATACAAAAGAAGACTAGCCCCAGGCCTAAGGCATGTTAAATCAGCCCTGACCGTTGTGTACGTGGGAATACATCTCGGTGCCACGCGCAACCATAAAGCAGACGCCTTCACTAGCAGTTGCACTGTGAACTCTAGCATTCTAAAGCCGCCTAAGATTGAAAAACCAAGAGGCATTTGAACAATGTAAACAGCCAAGGAACACAATGACCAAGTCTCACTTCAGGAGATAAAAAATGACCTTGTGCATAACAAACGATACGTCAGTCCACTTTCCAGGTGTATACTACCCAGCCTGCCGCTGCCACTTGTGCGTGTCATACATTTCATTAAAAGATTAGGCCTAGAGTAGGTATGAAGTAAAATGACAAATTACTTCCAAGAGAGACTTTTGGTTTTCTATGAGGAACAACGAGCCCTGACCACCAGGGGCAGACTCCAATACTGACAGAGCTCCTACACGATAAACTGATGGATGACGTGTGACCGTTGGCTCACATGGCCTGCGTCTCATTCACCTTTTGGTGAACCAGAAAATCGCTGCAATTGAAATAGTTTGGAGAAGTCTATATAGCAGACTAGGGATGTCACGAGAACCAATAATTCAGTACCAAGTTGATGCCAAATTTCAGAAAACATGATGGTACTGGTTTGTGTACAGGACCATAGGCACCAGGGATCCAACATGTGAAAGACAGTGGCAAGTACAGCTGCAGCTCCGCCTCCACTCGAAAACCAAAACAGTAAGAGTCGTGTATGGAATTACTTTGCATTCGAGGTGATCAGAGTGTAGTAAATTCACAAAAAAACTGTATGCAAACGGTGTCTTTGAACTTTCTAACCTAAAGGAGGAAACACATCCAACTTAGCGTAAAACCTCAAAGACAGACATCCTGATTTACTGTCACTATTTTTATGAACAGCAATATAATTTGAGCTGGACACTTCATACAGTTCTTTGACTTGGCAGGGGCTTTTCTTATTTTAAGGCTATATGTCAGTGCTGGACTTGATACTCGGGAGCCTGATTCGTGATGTACTATTCTAATTCTAATGTTGATATGTATCTATTAAAGAACTGCATGTTGAAGTTCATGGGATTTATAGTTTTGGTTTTGGTTTGTACCGTGTCATCGAATTGGATATCGAGAATTGTGGAATTTCACTGGTATTGTAATCGACTACATCATTTCCGCTATTGTGACATCCCTACAGCAGAAACAATTATAATTTGAATAATCTTGCAGCCCTCCTGAACACTGCCTCTAGGAAATTCCTGAACACTCTCTTAGACCTTCCTAAACACAGCTTTCCACAGCTTCTGAGAAAACACACACCTGTAGGTACGCACACAAACACACACACACACATATTACACACAAACACATGTAACACACGTCATCTCCCAGCCTGCCTCCTGGCCTTGAGTGATGAACACAGCTCATAATCCTTTCAGATGGAAAACAGTCCGTACTTGTCCACAAGCCCAACTACCAAGGTCCCCCACAAACACACACGTACACACACACACCAAAATGTACACAGGCAATTGCTCCTTCGGCCACCTTCCAATGAAAATCACATGATGGAGATCATCCAAACCAGAAAGAAACCTAGAATCACCACCCCTAACAAACATCAACAAACAATCTAGAAAAAAACGCTAAACAAACTGTAGTTCCATACCAAATAACACCCTATTTCCTAAACAGTACACCTCTTTTCACCAGATCTCTTTGAGCTGTGAATTAAAGTAGTGCACTATAAATGGAACAGGGTGTTATCTGGAACGCCCAGATGGCGTCTCAACAGCCCATACCAAAGAATTGGAACCCAAGGGAGATTTCAATTATTTTATGTAATTTCTGATGGTCCATTAGTTCAAAATAAAGCTCTGATTCTATGAGATGTGTAAACAACCCAATGTCCCGACAACATGAATATCACACGAACACTGGGGCCATCTTTTCCAGATGCATGAACTATCTGCAAATTTGCTGCATTTTTGCTTTCAACTTCCCTGGCTATAAAACGTTACAGACAACAACAGAAAATAGCCTATGTCAAGATTATTATCCAGACCAACGACTGACACACCTTTACAGACACAAACACTCTGCAACGGTCAAACCTACCACATCCATTAGTACACAGGATACAGGCATAGAGGAACTAATTTAAAAAGAACCACACACACCAACACACAACTAGGGACACTGGCACAACCTTGCGCCAGTGCTTGGTTAAGTCAGTCATGTGAAATGACCCGCTCCCTTCTGTAAATCAGATTACAGTTCAGAGCTTAGATGCAGAAACACACCTACAGCAGTGGGCTCGGGCTATAAACACACACACACACACAAATACATGCACAGACACACACTCTGGTTCCCCGAAGTCATATGTTTCTCAATATCCGGTAGTCCACATACTTGCTAAGACTTAAGGATAAGCTACCTACATTTTTAACGTTTCTCTTGAGGAAATCTAGTTGTGATTATCAAGTGACATCCCCGACTTATTGGTTAAGATAAAAGATGGAATCTACAAAGTGATACAGTGACATAATAAATCAAATCCTGTACTGTAGACCTTCCATGTTTAATTCTATGATCACAGGCAACCTATCAGCTTCCTGTATTCCTTGAACACTACCTGAATGTTTTCTAAGAGTTTTGAAAAACTACTACTAAAACTACTAAGATACTATTACTATTACTACCAATGTGATATAAAAACAATGTGTCACAATGCACAATTGGGGAACTGATCCTAGACCAGCAGATAAAATTGAAATAATTCTACTTTTTTGGTACGTGGTGTCAAAAATTACCACCATATTATAGTACTAGGGGTTTTTCAAAATGGTTAGTAGAAAATTCCAAACTGTTTACCCTTGTAATACATTAAGTCTTCCATTCAAAAACAACAACTGATTAGGCTTTCATTAGGATTGTAAACATCTTTCACCACAAGATCAATGATTCAACCACAAAGTTGTTGTTCAAATGTTGTGCTGTGCATTGGTTCAGTCATCAGAACATGATGTAGCTAAACCTTCTCAGTTTATTGCAACGATCCTGTCCACGTCACAATGAACATCTTTTCATTTTATCCACCATGAGAAAGTTCTTTTGGCATTGCAAATAAAAACCTGACATGGGTCACCAGAGACCTTATCCACGGGCTGAAGCGGGGTGACATGCTAATGGGCATGGCGGTGGTAGACCTTCCACCTCCATTTTGAAAAGGGGATTATGCGGGTAGGTGTAGGGTATGTAATCAGGGATTGGCCCAAACCCGTTCCTGATTGACCTCTGAACAGGGGGTCATCATATATCACCCAGATTCATTGTGGAACTCAATGAGGGGTGCGGCTCCTGCATTATAAGACCAAAGAATGAGCTTATGACCTAACACCCCCGTCTTCGGATAAGGTTGCACACAGATTTATTTCCCCCACGTTGTCCAGGCACTTTGATTGTTGCTCACTGGTCAATGATTTTGTGCCCACAATGACGAGTACTGGGTCAGGTAGAAGCCTGCTTTATCAACAAAAATGTACTTGTGACGGTTCACAGCAGTTCAGTTTGTAGTTCTGACCCTGTCCCGGGGCTCTCCGATTTCCTCCTCTGCCTTGCTGTCTATCCTGTTCCATAATGAAAAACAATGTCAGTGTTCATCTTACATGCCAGTTGTGGTTTCTTGTAAAGCTATCAATCAGGTCCTGTATTTGACAGTATTACGGTATACGTGCCTGTGACGTGCCGGTCGTTGCAGTTCCGTTCTGTGTGTTTTAGTTCTAGTTTTCCTGTTTCTATGTTTAGTCTCCTCATAGTAATTGGTTTCCCCGTGTCTTGTTAACCCCTTGTTAAGTCCCAATTTAATTTCCTCCTGTCCTAGTGTGTCTTGTCTGTGATTGTTTGCTGTAGATGTTTCATGTTCCGCATGACGTTTAATATTCGTGAGGCTTTCAATTAAAGTAAGTTTGTTCAACTTCTACAAACGTGACATGCCTTTTGTGAGAATACATGCGTGTCGCCAGACAACATTGAGCTTAAATGCATTGCAGTAAATGAGTTACATTTTTACAGTGCTTTCGTAATGCTCAGTGTATGCAACAGTGTATGTGCGTGATTCTGACACGATTATTTGATTTTGAGGGCAGTTGTGTTAAGGCCAGATAAAAACTTTTCCCTGTGTGTCATTTTTTGGGAGATGTGACTTTTTAACAGGATGCTATTGGGGTATTGTTCAGAGAATAACGTGTATTCAGTTGGGAAGAACTGTAAATGCTATGGTCTTTGGTGCTTTACACTACCAACACCAAGGTGATGTGTTTGAATCTCAATTTTAGGTCTCATACCAACAGTGGGCTATGGTGGTCATTCTGTACTCATTAATCTGCAAATAGCAGGCAAAACTATTCTGATGATCTGTTGTGTTTCTTGTACTAAGCGTGGTGAACTATTACCACATACAGTGGATATAAAGTATACTCACTCCTGTTAAAATGCCAGGTTTTGGGGTGTAAAAGAATGAGACAAATATAAATAGTGTCAGACCTTTTCCCACTTATAATGTGACCTGTAATGTGAACAATTCAATTGAAAACAAACTGAAATCTTCAAGGGATATAAATGAAAAATTCAAACCTTATAATAACCTGTTTGCATAAGTGTACACATCCTCTTATAACTGGGGATGTGGCTGTGTTCAGAATTAACCAATCACATTCAAACTCATGTTAACTAGAAGTCATTAAACACCTGCCATCATTTAAAGTGACTCTGATTAATCACAAATAAAGTTCATTTGTTCTAGTAGGATTTTACTGACATTGTCTTAGTTGCATCACAGAGCAAAAGCCATGGTCTGCAGAGAGTTTCCAAAGCATCAGAGGGATCTCATTGTTGAAAGATTTCAGTCAGGAGAAGAGTACAAACGAATTTCCAAAGCATGAGAAATACCATGGAACACAGTGAAGACAGTCATCATCAAGATATGGCACAACAGAGACATTACCAAGAACTGGACGTCCCTCCAAAATTGAAAGAAAACTGGTCAGGGTGGCTTCCAATAGGCCTACAGCAACATTAAAGGAGTAGCAGTAATTTCTGGCAAGTACTGGCTGTGTGCTGCATGTGACAACAATCTTCCGTACTCTTCATATTAATGGGCTATGGGGTAGGGTGATAAAACGGAAGCCTTTTGTTACAAAGAAAAACATCCAAGCCCGGCTGAAGTTTGCAAAAAGAAACATCAAGTCTCCCAAAAGCACGTGGGAAAATGTGTTATGGTCTGATAAAACCAAGGTTGAACATTTTGGCCATATTTCCAAAAGGCATGTTAGGTGCAAAAACAACAGTGTACATCAGCCAAAGAACGCCATACCCTCAGTGAAGCATGTTGGTGGCAGCATCATGCATTGGGACAGTTTTTCTTCAACTGGAACCAAGGCCTTAGTCAGTGTGTAGGGAATTATGAAAGTTCCAAATACCAGGCAATTTTGGCACAAAACCTTCAGGCGTCCATTAGAAAGCTGAAGACGAAGAGGAAGTTCACCTTTCAGCACAACAAAAACCGAAAGCACACATCCAAATCCACAAAAGCATGGCTTCACCAAAAGAAGATTAACGTTTTGGAATGGCCCAGCCAGAGCCCAGACCTGAATCCAATTGAATATCTGTGGGGTGATCTGAAGAGGGCTGTGCACAGGAGATGTCCTCACAATCTGACAGATGTGGAGCGCTTTTGCAAAGAGAGGGCAAATATTGCCACGTCAAGATGTACCATGCTAATAGACTCCTACCCAAAAATAATGAGTGCCGAAATGAAATCAAAAGGTCCTTCAAGTATTAGTCTAAAGGTGTGCATACTTATGCAACCAGGTTTTTGTGAGTTTAGGTTTTTTCCCTAGCAATGATTTCAGTTTGTTTTTCAATTGATGTTATAGGTTACATTAAAGATGGAAAATGTTCTGACATGATTTTTCTTTGTCTAATTTCTTTACAACACAAAAACCTGGCATTTTAACAGTGGCGTGTAGACTTTTTATATCCACTTTTCTTGTGTAAATAGCGCCAAAGCAACTCAAATGTAAACTGATTGTGTATCGGCTATACTCTGAGGACCACAGAGAGATTAAGTTTAGTCCTGGACTAACACTGAGATAATTTTTTTTGTCTGGGTGTAGGCTTACCCATTGTCTGTAAAACCATGTCCCGAGATGCTTTATGTAGGCCCTGGTTTTATTTTCACTGGCATCTATGCAGGCCATAGGGAATGTGGGAAAATGTGACAAACTGACACTTGCGGATGGACTCGCGGCTTGGCGTTTCCACGGCAGTGTGAGCAACATGTTTATAGTTTGTCTGGCACGGAATTTGGAAATGACAGAGTAAAGTTCTACTTCCCGAACACTGATACCGCCTCGCAGCTAGGATTTACAGACACAATTTATTAGTTCTAAATCAAAACGTCCGAAACAGTTTAGTTTTTGTTCCCGTGTACAGGCGAACAAAAAATTTGAGGAAGACCCGACGTAAAGCGTCTCAGTACATTGTTGGGCAACCATGAGACACCAGAACAGCTTTGATGCGCCTTGACATAGATTCTACTAGTTTTTGGAACTCTAATGGAGGGATGGAACGCTACTCTTCCTTAAGACATTCCCTCAGTTGGTGTTTTGAGGATGGTGGCGGAGAGCACTGTCAGACACGCTGGTCCAAAATCCATATCTTTATTGCGGTTGAGATCGGGTCACTGCGAAGGCCATTGCATGTGAATAATACGATTCAGTGCCACCTGTTCCCCAATAATGAAGCCTCTTTCAAAATCACTTTGATCTATTCTTCTTGCCATCTGGATCCAAAATCGAGGTCAACTGGGCCCGCTCAGCATTTTCATGCCACAGAATTTGATAGGATGGTAATTGCTTGAAATATCATGCAGTTCTCTTGTATGAATGCATCTGATTTTGTTATGTTCCTCCATTCATGTACTCAGGTTTTCCCTTTCATTTGTCACACGTCTGTATTAATGAAAAAAATGTCAGTGGAGCTTCTGACTGGAGCTTATATTCTGGGCAACTTCTGTTGAAAATATTTTTTCAGTTCAGATTAAAAAAGTATTCTTCATGAAATGTTCCAGGATATTGTATATTAAAGCAAGGCACAAGGGTTTGTGGTGGTGTGGTCAGAGCTGCTTTTATACAGCTCTTAGCAGTGGTGTATTTACCATATTACACATGGGTACAGTCTCAGAGGGTCATTTTTCCTCTCTTCAGCAAATTCAAATCAAAGAGTTCACATCTTTCAGCCAATCAGGTTTCAGGGTTCACACTTCTAACCACCCAGTTTTAAATTCCACATAACTTGGTACGATCTCCATCATCTCATATTATGCAAGTAGGACATTGAATTAATTGACAGCTTTGTGATGGTCTGTAGCGTAAATACAGCCAGTCCTAAACAGGCTTTGGGATCTGTTCTGGTTTTATACCGGTTACAGACAGCAAATACAAACTACAATATCAGGATTTCTGGGACCATGAATACTGTCGTATCATTGAAAAAGCTCAGCAATTAATATCGAGACATCTTGGATCAGTGGAATCTCTCGTGTTGTAACATTTCCAGGAGGGATTAATCAACATGCAGACTTGACTGCCTGGCAGTGGGTTTTTATGTTTGTGTCCCAAACAGCACTCTGTTGCCTATTTGGAGAGCTATCTTTGAATGGTGTAATTTGGGCTCTGGAGAAATGCAGTGTACTATCCAGGGAACAAGGTGCTATGTTGGACGCCGACTTGAACTGGGCTGTTTAAATCAAACCCAGCCGTTTGGAGTAGGTACAAGTCTCCTTATCCTGAAGGCTCAACATTAGGCTCCATGCTGCTAATCATTAGGCTCCATGCTATTAATTAGGAGGCCATGCACCAATGTAATTACCCTCCAACTGAATCAGCATGGCCCTCGTAGCTCACCAGGGCCCACCACAGCCTAGATAGCATTAGGACAAATCTGATGTCTACCGTTTTATCATTCGCTGATTACAGTAGTATTGTGAAATACCAGCGCGGGACGGCATTGGCAGGCAGCAGAACTAGGATACTCCCAGAAGTCAACAGTCTCATGTTATAAATAGCTCTGGTTGTATTTGTGGTAGAGACATTCTGTTTTGTTTTTGGTGGGGGGGTTACTGTATATGTGTGGCTTTCTTGCATAAAAAAATGAAGTTAGGATTATAAGTTACTACTAAGATATATTTTGAACATACAGAATATGCTGGTCTTTGCGGTTTACGACTTCCGTAGCCAGCAATACATACACAATATCTTTTTGCACGTTGTACTGTACAAGGCATGCAAGCTTACGAATCGATTAAACTTGTTTAGCCATGTTGTTAATTAGTTGCTTCATAGCCAATATTTGTGTCATTTCAAATACATTTTGCGTATTTACTTATATTTACCTACATATCTCCTAAAACTCAATATCAAACTACTAAATAATGGTATGTCAGTCTTTAAACAATGCCTCATGTTGCTTAGTAGAAATGGCAAATTAATGGAAAAGAAGGGCAAACATTATCCTCAATTACCTCTAGCATAAGGCACAGCTGTATCGTTTTGATTGGGTAAATATGACCACATGGCTTTCCAGGAGAGGACAGAGGGGACGCCATGACACCACTGCTCAGCCATTCATGCTTACACTGTTTGATAACTGTGCTCTGTGTGTTGCAGTGTTTACCCATGAAGGTCGAGGGGTGCTGTCTGTCTCGGGGAAGGTGTGTAAAGGACGCCCTGTCCCTCCGGAGAGTTCACAGACAGGGTCCCTCTCAATCAGCAGGAACCCGGTAAGTCATCTGATTTCAGAGTGTGCCCTCGTGTATATATCTGTGCATCTGTGTGTATGTGACCGCATGCATGTGTGTGTGTGTGTGGGGGGGGTCAGACCCCAGTTTGAGTTGCAGAGGGCGCTGTCATAAGAGCCGTGCCAGTGACAGGCCCGGATGAGATATAGGAGAGGGAGGGACTCGAGAACTGGGAAATGGAACGGGACCTTCAGAGAACGACGGAACACCTGTCGTGAAACAACGGAAGCCTTCGGTCAACACCGGATCACCTATGTGTCACACCCAGTCAGGACAGGGTATATCAAAGCAAGAGCCATTGCCTGCCACCTCCCTCATAGACAACACAGAAGTACAACGTCCAACACACTAATAGTAAAGCATTTCCCCCAAACACACTACACTAAACCTAATCTTATAAATTATTGATTGAAAGATCAGTAAATTAGATGATACATGCTTTGATGATTTCCCTTTTAACCTTTAAATGAGATATACAGATTATACTGTAGATGGTTATTTATTAGCGGACATTCCACAGCCCTAAAGCGGCGAAGAAAAGAGACATATCTTCATCCGGAATGCATTTCCTGGCCGACCAGCTGGCCAACTGTTTCACACTACAGTTCACTACTGTATCTCAATTGCCCAGCCCCTGAAATCTAAAGTAGTCCTACCGTGATGATTGGACTTCCTCAAAATATGAGAGATTTTAAAGCTGAGACAGTGACTGGAGGAATCTTGTTAATTTGAATTGTTGACTGAAGAGAAATTTGGTAAATATCCCCCACATCTTGAAATATCCAACATGCAAGACTGTTTTTTTTTTGGGAGATGATTGTCAGAAGCCCACCCCCTCATCTTCACACAGTGGAGCCAAGACCTGGGATTATCAAAGTTGAAACACTGACCTATTACTGGCTGAGGTGTGGAATGAGACAGTGGGGAATGAGACAGTGTGGAATGAGACAGTGTGGAATGAGACAGTGAGGACGGTAATGAAGTCAGAGCTTTGAGGCTTCAATAAAACTGAGAAATTAGACCTCGCTAACCTGCACCATACTTTAACTTTGTAGCTAGATAATGTGGAAAGAAAACGCTCGTATTGGGACTAAAGTTTTACGAGGTGAGAAGCCACGAGACGACGCCAAGGAGTAGGAATATTGCCTAACCCTTGCCGACTTTCTCGAGAAGAAGAGTCTTTCACGACTCAACTGGACCCGAGCGACCAAACCACAGCCTCCAATCGCCTCGCGTCTCAGAAAAGTAACGCCACGTCAGTAGGCCTGACCAGGACCCACGGGCCAAAATAACACCCTTCCTCCAGTCGACTTCCAATAGTATCACGGGGATGTAGGACACAATGCTTCTAAACCAATGACCAGGCCTCAGAGCCGGTCACAGGAGCCGTGAGTTGCTGATTTTAGAGCTGGAGGTAAACAATGCCGGCAGTCACGGTGGGCCCGGTCCCCGGATCCCCTCCGAAGATTCAACACATGTTTTCCATTGTGGTTTAAAGGGAACCAGGATTAGAACCAGGAGCAGAAGCAGGGGCGGACCCAACACGCACCACTCCCCACCCTGGGTGTGATCTGAGTGTTCCTGAAACGGGTCCATCAGAATAACGCCGTCAAGTCAGAAAGGGAGACGGATTTATATTAAGAACTAAAACGTCAATGAGTTCACTGGTTTCCCATCTGAATAAGCTCTATTCAAATTCTCATACAGCCAGTGACGAAAAGCGATTAAGAACTTCCGCGAATGCACTGGTACAACATCACAATTGTGATGTATTACAGTGACATCGGGTTACACATTTTGAATGTTTAGGGAACACCGATTGGTTACATCGAGGGGCCGTGAAGTCCTGTTTAGGAACACCAGTCTGGGGCGAGGGAGGCAGGCACATCCTCTCGCTGACAGGTCGGGTCAGCCAGGCTCTGGAGTTGCTGAGACTCACTCTCACACAAACACTGGCTAGGTAAGGGATATGAAAAGGTGTTGAAACAGAGCGGATTTGGCTTTTCAGAGGCCTTGCTGACACTGCTTACTGGAAACAAGAATTACCTTCAAAGCTCCAATGAATGACAGAAAAAGGGGGAAAGAAAGAAATACAGAAGAGGAGAAAGAGAATGAGAAAGAAAGAGAGGTTAGTTTGGAGTTTTAAACACCCTTCGTTGTGTCATAGACAACGACATTATATTAAACAAAACATGTCTAAATAAGTCCAAATCTTTTTCATCATTTACTTGGCACAATGCATCCTGGGGGCCCTATATGCTACAAGCCAAATGTTTCCCACCAGTTTCTGACAGGCATATATTCAACCCTCTGTCCTGCTGCTATCATCCCCTCAAACATGCTATGGAGCCCTGTTCCTTTATCAAATTCTTCTGTGTCTTTCAAAATCACAGTTTTGCATCCCTGATACAAATTCAAGTATGGAGAGAGAGGGAGACAGTAGGAGAAAGAGGGCCTGCAAACACAAAAATCTGGTTAAAAGAATGACAAAAAAGAAGGTAAAATGATGGATTAGAGGTTTCCACTGTCTGGGACGGACTGTCATGCCTGACAGACACAGACAGGGTTTACCACCCAGAAATGCAGGGGCCCCCATTCAGGTACCCTAGGGGACAGCTGAACCAGGAGACTGTGACTTTTTATAGCCAATTAAGGGTCTGTTTTAAAAGGCAGACTAGAGGATAGCAGTGTGTCACTAAGCAGGACACGCATAGCAGAGCACATCTTCACTTGAAGGCCAACGCCAATTAATCATAACCCAGAATAAAGCATCAGCTGCTATTCAGAGGGATGTTTGCATGTGAAGTGACTCGAGCCCACACTTAAGTGAGGTCGGACAGGCCCGCGCGCACATGCGGTGTGCCCCAACAGAACGCGAAGTATCGAGGTCAAAGGCGTGGTATCGAATGGCGGCAGCATGACAAAGCATCTATCCCCACATCCAAAGCGATTGTGCTGGAACCCAATCCATCGCACGACGTCTCAGGACGCGTTGCGCCGCCGTTAAACTCGGACCAAGAGACCATAAATCATGTCCAAGCGCACAAACAACAATTCCATAGTGAGAAGGGATTCATTCATTTTACGATGTCAACTATTCCAAACAAGCGCGAGTCACCCCCGTTGACCCTGTGAACCCGCGGCTCCCGCAAATAAACAGCAATAATTATCCGCGTAGCTATCTGTCACTTTTTAATTGGGTTTGCGTGGGTTGTGTGCTCGCATGCGTTTCTTGGCGTGCAGATGTGTCTCAAGAAATGTCTGTCGCATTAAGAATCAATTCTAATGATGCAAACCAAAAGGTCCTTCAACCAGATTAGCAGTAAACAACACCATATTCCATTACACAATACAAGGTTAAGTCATTATCTTCAAAATGCTGATCCTGGCTAATTGCTGCGTTATCCCGTCTAATGGTAAAAGCACGGTTTGGGAGAGGTGAAGCTAATCCTGAATCGAGACTAAAAGGGAAACTTCACCTCGGAGCGCTCTCCGGTCCTTGGATGTCGGCGAAGTCCATTTGAACTCCTCATCTCACGTCATGTTCTCTTTATGACGACCCACCGTTCCGTTTGTCTTGAAGCTGGGCTGACTTTGATTAATAACATCATACCAGGCTTCTAGTCCCGGTGTGCTCTAAAAAAACTATTACAGTTGTAATGGCAAGTCACTCCCAACCACTCCCCCACAGAGGACAGGAGAACATACAAACCTATGGCAGAGGATTAAACAATATCCATTCCAGTCCAGGGAGCCAGAGTATTCCTAACAACATCCAAGAAAACACTACAGAGGCAACTGTCTACATTCCAGAGGAACACACACACACAAACACACATACACAAACAACCCCTATCCAACTAAATGACTCCACTGCAATGTACAGATGTCAGAGGCCAGTGGAAAACGGTGGGATGACGACCACGACTGTTAATCCAGACGATGGGGGGGATTAGGAATAAGGCAAACACCACAAATAAACAAACGACTAATGACCCAGGTTTGGACCGCGTGGTTATCCGGCCCTCCAGGCCACTGCCGGGCCTGGATCCAATGATCCAATGCCTCAGTGTTTATCAGAGGGAGTAAAACCCATTTGGAGGACAAACCTCAGAGCGGTGGAACGATCGCAGAGAAAACACTTGCTTTGATTAAGACAAGAAGATTGTCTGGACCTTACTAAGGTCCACACTAAGTATCATGTGCCATGACTTTCCTGGTCTAGTCCTTAATAAAGAATGCTCATATCTCTCTCTCTCTATTTATCTATATATATATCAAAATGATATAGTATTTACCAACCTGCATAATGCACACCATGTATGTCAGGATGACTGATTTCCACCACTGAATGTTTGCTTTGTTACATGTGCAAGAAATTAGTCAAATCAATGCAGTTATATGCACAAGTAAAATGTATTTATTGACGTATATTTATACAGAGAAAGCAAATGAGACCTGGGTCCCGTTTACAGCTGAGCTCTGCATTACAACAACAAAAACACAGACAAAATGGAAATAAAACATATATTAAGAAAAACACAACTGACAATAAAAAGAACATTGACAAGAAATGTATGTCTCATAGGCGCTAACACATTTGATCTGTCCACTTTTGGTCCATGAACAGAGTCTTTAAAGTCAGGGGAACATCTTTAATGAGCATGAGTCCAACATTTTGATCTTCCATAGTTCTTAGATTTTCTCCAATATTACAAAGTCAACAGTCTTTTATCCCAGGACACATATGAGGCGGTCAGTATTCATAGCCAACCATTACACAGACTATTATAAGAAAGGTTAATCCTACAAAATACCCATGTATTGTGTATTCAACCTAAGACCCAAGGGTCTATTCAGAGACTCCTATGACAGTCACATACACAGTTCCTAGCAGGTGGTATGGACCGGGTGTGTGGGACCCATCAGTAATGGGGCATCACATTTCCTACCTAGTGTCCTTTGTACAGAGATAGTTTGTACTCTCATACATTGTGTCAAGCTTCATTCACTTACTTTTCATGCCCATTATCTATCAATGACATTCCCTGAATGTGGGAAGAAATGCTCAAAAGCAGTTTTACCCTGATCTGTGTAGGCTCGCGGTACCCGTGGTACCTCCAGCAAATTATGAGGGTGTTTAGCAGTTGCTTTTCTTCAAACAAATTATCCAGCAAAGTAACAGACAGAGACGGGTGCAAATATTTGTACCTGGGATAAAACACAAGGTCGACTGATAGACTGTTTCCAGTACCGAAGCTGAGTAATGCACACATAATAGAAAAACCTAACCTAGCCACGACATATACGTTTCTTGCACAGTATCTTATATATTCTGAAGAGACAAACCTGATTTGTTCCTATAGCACAACCCAATTTTTTACTTTTCACCAACTCACTAACGTGTTTTAAAAAACAGCTTTTCGTATAACCAAATCCCAAGCTCCTTGTATGAAGCGATTCGTTCAACAAAACAACCATTTAAATTAGTAGTTTTAGGGTCATCCAAATCTAGGTTAGTACCAACCAACAGGCAGTAACAGCTTTTTGTCACAGATGTAAAACAGACTACAGGTGTGTGAAAACTTGTTAGAGGGAGCCTCATAGCATACTGTTCTGTGCCGTCAATTTCTTACAGTTACAGATTTCATAAATATATAGTGTGAACAATAAATATAGGACCCAAAACTCTGAATTCTACAGCACTTCTTTGTAGACTCAAATGAAATGTAGATTTAATTCCATCAGCTACAACAACCTTTATTCTAAAACTAAGGTAACTTTGAAACTGTCCTTTGCCAGGCGCAATAAAGACCACATTTTCAATAAGACTAAGTAATCTATATTATCGGACGCCTTCAACGGGTCAGCAAAAAGAGCAACACAGCTTAATCTATGGATCTGACCATATCATTTACAACTGGTGTAGTTGCTGTAATAGTACTGTGACCAGATTTAAAACTAGATTGAAATCTGTTCAAAATTGAATTTTCTAATGAAAAAGGAGTGTAACTGTTTACCAATGCTTTAAGGGTTTTAGCAGGAGACAATATAGAGATGAGGTGATACGAGTGTCCCCGCCTTTGTGTTGTGGGAGCCCATGAGTGGCATTCCAAACTTTAGGGATAAGCCCCAACATTTATAAATATTTGTGTTAGAGCTCCAGATATAATTGGAGCATCACTAACCAAAAACACTTGATCTATCATATCAGCCCCTGGAGTTTACTTAGTGTCCATAACTGGCAATGAATCAAAGACCCCTTTTTCTATGAAGACTACAGAAGTCTGAGTATTCCTGCATAATTACATCAGTCTATCCATTCCAGTGAAATTGCTTGGTAAAGCAATGCGTTTTTGGTACAATGGGATTCGTTTTTTCTGTACGAAGCATTTCCAACAAAGTAATTTTAGCACTGACAACTTTCATTGTAGCTTATATTATAGCGTATATTTCTACTTGGAGTAGATAGAAACACGTCATGCCTGTGTTGACTTTGATGTAGCACAGCATCTAGTAACCTAAAGCAGACCTTTATATAAAAGCATGAAACCGTCCCGCTACAGTGTGGAAAAGTAGGCTGTAATCTAGTCAGAAATAAAAATGTATTTATTGCTGGAAAAAAAAAAGAATGTGTCTGTGAAAGGGGCAATACGTCACATTTGAACTATACTACTAGCATAAATACAAGCAAAAATGACAAGCAGAAATGATCTGCAATTAGTTTTTAAATGCTATTTTTCTACGCAACTGATCCAAGTGCTTGAGGTGTTGCTTATTGAAATTTTCTCTCAGTCCGTTCATCAGTTTGCATTGATTTATAATCTCCTTAAACTCACAGTCATAATATTTTTATTGTTATATTCATGTTATTGTTATAGTAATGTTATTGTTTAAAGACATTATTCACAGTCCCCCCCCTTAAAGTGAACATAGATTCCCCAGTTACGAAACAACAGAGTAGCATAAAAAAAATTAAGATTTCCTTTCATGGGGGACAAATTCGGACATTTATGAAGTCAGATGCCCACAGCAGGTGGAAAACCCACCGCGATCAGTGTCCAGGAGTGCTATGTTGGTATTCAGTGCTAGACGCCTTTATTGACCAAAATTGATTTGTTTGGCATCATGTATCCATGGAGCGATTATACAGGAATGTTACAAAGAGATAAGGCTGTCATAACCACATAATGTCTGTCATAAATTAACCACAACACCTCATAAAAGGTAATTAGTAGAATTCAAAGGAAACCAGATTGAAAGTTTGCAGTTCAAATAAAGGTCAGTTGCTCGAACGTTCCTTGTTCAGGTAGGACGGAAAGAGTTTTTTCCAAACGACTGACCCAAGTGGGGCCAAGCCCACGGTTATCCTTTCACAAGCTGCTATATGTGACAATGTAGTAGGAAACTATGAGCCTCAGCCTGGTGCGGACGAGGACGAGAGATTTTACAGAATAGCAGACGCAGCGACATTCCCCTCCGACACTCTGGCCCTTTCTTCTGCTTCGTCTTTTGTGCTGGAGGTGACATCAGGCTGCATGCTTCACTATGTCTTACCGGGGTGACTATTCAGAGGGCTTCTGTGGGAGCACAGGCCTGCTGGGCTAGAGGTGAGTCATTGAAGGCAGGCAAACACACACACACACACACACACACACACACACACACACACACACACACACACACACACACACACACAGCTCCTGTGGAGAGGGAGAGTGTTTGTATTTGAATACATACAGTAAACTCTGTAGGTATTTAGACTGTGACACTGAGAAAACTAATTAAAATACCCTCAAATAACTGTATTTTAGCGCACGTTACGCACATCTGTGTAACACACACACCCTTGCATGTAAAAAACAGTGAGGTTCGTAAAAATGCGTATAACGCAGGCGTTATATGCACTAAAGTAAGGTAAAACTGACAAACTTGACTTTAAATCCAAAATGCTGGAACCCCAGAGCTGAGAAAATTAACAAAACAAAAAATGCCACCGTCCAAATATTTGTGGAGTTCACTGTATGCAAGCTTTTGTGGGTCCATACACGTGGCCTGATTAGCAACTCCGTCTCCCCACGACACATCTCGCTGCTCCTCACCCTTTGTCTTTAATCCCCCCTTTCTGTCTTTCTCTCCACCTTTCTAATCCAAGGTGAAAAGCGCTGAGACATCGCATCCCCCCTCCGCGTTCTTCTCTGTCCCACAAAGCTGTACCTGCTGGGCCCCGAGGCCCTTATCCAGAGCCTACGTCCCCGGCCCCGTTCCCAGCACCACCACAAAAGCCATCGGAGGGGCCCGGTTCAGGCCCTTCAGAGCCAGTCTGACACACAAGAACTCTTTGTAATCTTTACCCGGCATGACTTTGACGGCAGGGCGCTAAGGTTGCCCTCCACACCCGCCCTCCTCTAATCCCGGCCTACACGTCTGACTCGGTCTGAAAGGTCCACACGCCAGAGGTGACGGAAAAAATACACCCAAGGCAGGATTCAACAGAGACCACCTGCTCGTCAAACTAAATTGCTGCGACCCAAAAAAAAGAGAGTAGTGGGATAAAAAAAAGAAACTAGGTAAAAAAAAAAAAAAAGCCAGCACAATCTCCCTCTGTGTTCCCGAGCCAGACAAAAGAACACATTGCATTTCTGCATGGCGGCACCCAAAGGTCAAGATGTACAGACGCGGGGGCCACCGGGGGCCAATGATTGGACCACTCCGAGTCCATTTGTGTGCGCCTATGTTGTTATGAGGTCCATCAAATCCACGGAGAGAGGTGGATGATCTCTCCTTCCGTCCCGCCCCTCCACTTTACCTCTCTCCTTTCATCTTCTAGTTCTGTACCCCACTCTCTCCGCTTGGGCCTGTTGTTTCTCTTCAATCTAGGTGGAGTGTTTTTATTCGGGAACAATAAAAGCGTTATCTTTCTGAACGCCTCAGCTCCTTGAGCCATCACGGCGCGGACAAGGGCTTAGGGTCCGCGGAAAAAGAGCTCCCTAGATAAAAGGACACAGAGTCGACCAGGCAGGACGAGGCTTTGCAGTCCTCACCCTCCTCATCCTCGGTGTACAGAGGTAGCTTGAACAAAGACCATAGCAGTGGCTTTTATCTTGACACTTTTCCAATGTGCAATTACCATTTTGAAACCCATTCGGTTCTGCCATAAGTCAGGATGACCGTGGAGGGGACCGACTTACAGGTAAACAAACAAAGAAGGAAATAATAAGGGAAACATTTCCCGGGCCATGATTGAATGGGATTACTTAATTATCCCAGGAGGAACTTCAGACGTGACATGTCAGACAGGATGAAGATACATATGGGGAAACACAAAATGGCAGGACGAGATACAGTACCGCATATACAACATACATCAAAATATGTATTTCAATAAAGGGTTAAGTTACATAAGATAGACATCAATCACCCAAACACGTTCTTATCTAAAAGCTGTGCTCACGCTCTCTCGGTGTTAAGAGTTATAGTCTGAGCGCATGTGGTTGTACCTTTTGAATGTTCTGTGAGTGTAGAAGATCCAATTCACCTCTTGCATGTGAACTCTTTCTCAAGGGCTCAGAGACTCCAACCAGGCAGCTAAACAAGCTAAGACAGACTCGGTAATGCATCTGTGAAATCCCTGAAATCTCTGGACATCTGTGAAACTTTTGTCGTCAGTTTTTCACTGTTGACTCCGCATTTCAGCTCGTTATCAACTACAGTCCCGTGTTGCTTTTACTTTGCCAGTGTTTAGAGCTGATGTTTGCTTCCTGAGGTCAATGATGTGGTAATTATTCTTGGACCCCTAGACGTTATCCTAGCAATAGTTTTCACCAGAACTCCAATGACAAATGGCCATGTTGCGGTTGAAACAATAAGTCATGCGTTTCAGCGATGACTACGGAGTCCAAGAATAGGACAATCGGCATCGCTTCCAAACTGCCCTGATGTTCCAACATGGTGGATGCTTTTCTCTCATCATTGTGTAGTTCCAGCTGTCCCCTGATGCCATGCCGGTTGGTTAGGTAACCGCATGGGGGGCTGATGTGCGGCCACATCCGACGCTAGGTCCCGGTTCCGGTGCGGACCTTGGAGCCGCACTCCTACGGTGGTCACACAGCCCCTGACCCAAGCCCAACCCGCTACCCCTGGGCGGCCCAAAGCCCCTCGCTCCAGCCGGGACACTGATTTATGTGACAGAGGATTACAGTCAAGCCAGCCGTGAGGACCACCCACACTGTGGCACAGGACGACAGACGTACATTCTCACACAACACACACACACGCACGCACGCGCACGCGCAAACAAAGCAACAAATGAAACGTACTTCAGAAACATACTGTACTGTAAATGCTTCAGTAAAAACACAACCTTGGATAGATATAGAAAGAGACACACACACGCACAGCGACCTAAATCAAACCAGGATGAATAAAAAACATGGTATTATTTTCTCTAGGGCTCCTTCGCCACCACGCCACACACTGGGTGATTTCTAAATGACAGGCCTATCTGAATCATGTGTAAAACCTCCAACCGGCATCCTATTGGTGACTCAACATTCCTTGTTACTATACGGAATGGAAGCAGAAGGACCATGTCTTCCGAAATAAAACACGTTTTATTCTCAGATTCTGTTTTATTGTGCCTCAGACAACTCCATGTCATATTAGCGCAGAGAAGGGAAAACAGAGAGAATGAGAGAGGCAGTGATGAGAGGGATAGAACGCAGGTAGAGGCAAGGTTGTAAAGGGCTGTGAGAAATGGATGAAAGGGGGTGAGAAATGTAAAGGGACATATGGAAAGAGGAGAGATATTGAGAGTGAATGAGAAAGAAAAAGGGAGAGAGAAAATAGAGAGAACACAACCCAAGACAGAAAGAGAAAAGCACACACTTCGCACTTGCCAGGGCATAGCCAGAGTGCAACCTCAAGGCAGCGCTCGGATGAGCAAAACAATGGGAGACAATGACAAATCGGACGTGGCACATTCCCTGAGCAAACAGTCAGCTCATGAAGAGAGACAGGTAGGCAAACATTCACCTGCCCTGAGCTAACACACACACACACACACACACACACACACACACACACAGAGACACACAACTGGAAATGTATATTTAGTGGAGATGTGAGGTCTTTCATATGAACGCCTCAATGTAATCAATCTGCTCTCATGGAGCGTGTGGGGGTTCGCCAAACACAGAGATACAAACACGCTGTTTGCCTCTCGATAGGTCTGGCAATAAACACGAGACGGGAATCACTGACAGAGTTTCGATGTCCGTGTTCCTCTGCGTTGTCTCACTGTTGCACCGTGAGTGCATGTTGGACGGAGTGACGGGGGTGGGTCTGCGCGTGTGTACGAGTGCGTGTGTATCATCTGGTTCACGGTTTCTCTTCTCTAAACATCTACGAGACCAGGCCAAAGGCGATAACTTCAATGGTAGAAGCAACAAAACGTGAACACAAGCAAACGTGCAGATGCACAAAAGACAAATCTGTTAGGAGAGGCATTGCAGTGTGTGTGTGTGTGTGTGTGTGTGTGTGTGTGTGTGCTCTGCATGCACAGAGGGCAAACACTGTGAATACACAGCCTTTCCAACCAAACCAAATCCCAGTCTCTCTCTCTCTCTCTCTCTCTCTCTCTCTCTTTCTCACTCTCAGGCCCAAGTTCCCAGAACTTCCAAAACCTGTTACAGCCAAAACCTACATAGAGGCCTCAGTGAAAGTACATCTCCACTTCCCCGTCATGTGGCCTATTCTCACACCGTGATTGGACATTGAGAAGCGGAGGGATAAAGGGTTCGAGGCGGACAATGAGGTCGGTGGAGGGGGCGGCCAGCCAGTTGGGGCGCTGGCTGGCAGCAGAATGCGCAGGGGACATTCAGATTCCTGCATCCTGTTGTCATGGCAATCAAGAGCCGCAGAGGAGCTCCAGGGTCAACCCCGGGAGTCTTTAACGATTCATCACGCATCCGGCTCCCGAATGATCGGGTAAACCCAGACCAGCGCTGAGTCAAAAGCGCCACAGGACTTTACCAGAGTTGCCTCTAATCTGCAACTGAAAAGGGTTGGCTTCGAACACCATGGCCCGCGTTCGCGGTGAGACTGACATCGTACCGCGAAAACGGGTCCAGCATTTCGGCAGTTTACCCAAACAGCGTGAGTCGCATTTCACAAGGCGATCTTTGGCCTGCTCCAGATCCTGACGAATGCCTCTAAAATAGTAAAGCCCCGGTGCGAAAAATAATCTGAGAACGTCTAAAGCTCTGTCCCTGGCTGTATTAAAACAGGTCTCTAGTGGAAGGAAAAACAGTGGTATTAAAACAAGTTAAATCGTTAATAGCGTTTGGCATACAGTTCTGCCAGCAGCAAAGTAAGGGTTGCGTCAGGAGATAAAGTTTAATAAGCCTAAACCACAGCAACTCTATAATCGTTTGGCATCAGCCACACTCCTAACTTACAGTTGAAGAAATGAAGGAACTGATGTGTGAGGTTGTCAAACATGTACACTACGGTTCAGAAGTTTGGGGTCACTAAGAAATGTCTTTGTTTTTGAATGAGAAGCAAATTTTATGTTCATTTAAATAACATCAAATTGATCAGAAATACAGTGTAGACCTTGTCAATGTTGTATGACTGTTGTAGCTGGATTTCTTCCTCTGTCCAGTGTCTGTGTTCTTTTGCCCTTCTTAATCTTCAATTTTTATTGGCCAGCCTGAGATATAGGTTTCTCTTTGCAACTCTGCCTAGAATCCCATTATCTCTGAATCACTTCTGAGTATCTATGATGGTTCTGTTTCTCAATCGCTTATGCTGAAGATACTGAACTCCACTAAAGGCCTGTTTTATTGATTCTTTACTCAGCACAACAGTTTTCAGCTGTGCTAACATAATGGCAAAATGTTTTTTCTAATGATCAAGTAGCATTTTAAAATGCTAAACTTTCATTAGCAAACACATCGTTGCATTGGAACACTGGTTGCTGATAATGGGCCTCTGTACCACCTACGTAGATATTCTTAAAAAATCTGCCGTTTCCAGGTACAATAGTTATTTACAAAATTACCAACGTTTACACTGTATTTCTGAACAAGTTGATGTAATGTTAATGGACTATTCTTATTCCTTTCCTTTCAAAAACAAGCAGATTTCAAGGTGACCCCAGTCTTTTTAAAAGGTAGTGTAGGTCCACGATATTAAGACAAAATCTCAACAGAACGACAACACTGTCAACCCAAACTACTGC
This sequence comes from Esox niger, assembly GCA_016801105.1. Taxonomy (NCBI): domain Eukaryota; kingdom Metazoa; phylum Chordata; class Actinopteri; order Esociformes; family Esocidae; genus Esox; species Esox niger. Next base: position 34,997 of record JACXGJ010004066.1, read on the forward strand.
TTAGGGTTAAAGGTGACCAGGTCAACTGAAGTGCACCCTTGGTTTGTCTTGTTGCTAGGTTACATTGAGTGTGCAGAAAGTAGGCCCACACAACGGTAAGTGGTCTGATGCTGTAAGTTAGACACAGCTGAGGTATATAGGCCAAAACCTTAAGACGGAGCAAGCTGAGTCCATTTGTAACATCTCTGAACACATACTATATATATATATATTATATATACTATTACTCACCACACAAAGGCCTGTGATTACACCGAAAGACATCTCATTCTGGATTCCCGGAATATGGATGCTTCCTGTAGGTCAAAAAAAGTAGAGGGAAAAATGTCACTCACTTGACCTCTTTTACAGCAACGCAGGGCCAAAAAAGCGATCGTACCAACAGTATTGTATTACATGACTATATATCTGCTTAGCCCTGCACACTGAGAGTTATTCCGCCGGGGTCTTTCTGACAGATCTGTGGTGAAATAACTAGGGGATGGAACTGGAACACGATTTGAACCCGCTACCCGCAGCTCCGTGGTCCAGAACTGAGCGGTTAAATGAAGAGCAGAGTGGAACCGGCTGACAACCGTGGCATGACAATAGAAACAACATCAGAGATCACAGAACAGCGAGCAAATGACTGTGCTCAATTGAGCGTGTTCAGATGAAATCTAGAATTAAGATACGCCAAAAGCACTTCTCCAACTGGAAGGCCTGATCACACTTGTAGGAGATGTCAAATCAATGGCACTCCATTATATATTCCCTTGCCTTCCATGTGTCAGCTTGTCATTTTTACATGATTGCATGGAAATGCGGTAGTTATAAAAGTTTCAGCAGATGAATGGATTCAACTCTAGGTTCTTCATTGAGATTTTGTCAGTGGCCCTTGTCACTGTTGCCAGGGGTAGGTACCCTGGTCATACCCACCATGCCCGGGGAACCGGCTTCGTGCCCGTGTTATGGTTGGGTGGCCTGTGATCTCCGTTGTGGTTTTAGAGCTGAGGATCGCGTTACCTCGGCGTAAGTGCACCAGCTAAAGGCTTCCAGGTTGGGCGAGCAGCGGGACATGTTTTCGGAGCGGTTGGCGAGATTTGTTGGGATGGAGCACTTGGCAAGTTGGTGATCGATCATGAGTTTTACACCAAAACAATAGATTCATTAAATAAACCATTCAACGGCTACGGTTGACATTTCCACTTCTCCCATTAACCTTTGAATACCCTGGGCTGGTCCTATGAGTCTGCTTCACATTTGTGTTTGAAAACCAGGCGATTGACGCCATTTCACTATTTAACTATTCCATCGGTTCCATTGCACAGACAAGACAAGCTCAGTCAAGTCAAGATGAATTACGTGAATCATACCCAGTACAAGTCGAATGCATTCATGTCTGGTCAACAATTCGACATAACACTGGGGAACCCCAACCACATTTTTTTTAATATTTGAGTATTATTTCCTATTTAAAGAGGGTCTCGTCTCATACGGGGAGGCAAAAATAGGATAGGCTAATCTCCATGTTGCACTGTTGCTTTCAATAAGCACCTTCTCCTCGCCTCCTCTTCAGTCGGCGTCACTTGGATCCACAGTGGATGAAGACAACTTTGGTCCTCCTCTCTCCTCTACCGGTGTCTCTTTCACTTTCTCACATGCACACGGGCGATCCAAAACGTCCACATCCTAACACGTCTTTCATTGACTGGCTGGTGCGGTGAACGTGGCGTGACCCCAGTGGTGACCTGTTACTTGTTCCCCATTCCACCATCGTTCCCCACATCAGAACACAATGTTTTAATAAACGCCACTGAAGCGTGTCCTCCTTTTACTTGTAATTAGGGCTCCTTCTTTCGAATCCCTCGCCGACAAATCATAGAAATTAGAAACAGAACTTGGAGTGGATTTATTCATTTATTTCTGCCGCATACGCGGCTGTCAGTGTGTCTCTTTGTGTGTTTGTGTTTGTGTGTGTATGTGTGTGTGTGTGTTTGAGTGTAAAAGAGAGAGGTGCAAACATAAATTCGCTCACGCACTCAAACAGACACATACACTTATTACAATGGAAATACCAAATCTGGAGAGTCACTTCCCAAAATATGTTTCATCGGGGGAGCTTTGGGTAAACCATGGCTTTGGTCAAAGCCGGGGTTCTATTTTCAGAATATTTCCTAAAATAAAAAAATAAAAATTCAACGATTGGCACAAGAAAATGCTTTTTCCTTCCCATCTGTGACCTTAGAGGCCTTGTCCGCGTCACTTCTGACGAAATGCCATATAAAATATCAGCAGAACAGAAAGGACCTCCTCAAATACCCTCAGTGTAGGAAACAGAAGAAACAACAGACTGATCCTGGCCAAATTGCTCCGCATTAGAAACTCTAATTACAGTTCATGTGAAAAACATACTTCTTTAAGATTGTAATTGTTACTTTAAGGGGAGTTTGAGGACAACAGACGATGAATCTAACCAGCAATTCCAATATTATTTTTCCAACCGTACAGCCTGGTTTTGCTTTCTCGAGCTTACAAATCCCTACCGTTTCTGGTCACGTAATGGAAGCATATGCTAATATGATGTGCGGAGAATACATATGTATGTGTGTGTGTCTGTGTTTGTTTGCTATCCTCGTCTATCCGCATTCTGCTTGTCTGTGTGTGGCGGGCTGAGAAGAAAGCCTGGGGCCGGGCTGTTCAGCTAACAGGGCAGAAATCCTAAGCAACTCTAAGCTCAACTTTCCTGTAACTAAAACAGACTGATAAACACAGATGATGTCAGGGATTACACCCCCGAAGAGAGAAAAACAAAACACCGCCGGCAGTTGGGAGAAACCCGACAGGACAGGTGTAACCGCGGCGATGGAGGCGGAATGCGCCCGATGTGCCCGTTCCCGTTTCTGTCAGTGGATATCCGACTGACAGAGTGGGACTGAGAGAACGTCGTGGGGAACTTGTGTAAACGTCTCGAGGCGGTGTGTGTGTGTGTGTTAGTGTAAAGCACAGGTAAGAGTACACAAACAGAGAGGGGTAAGAAATGGGGGCTTTATGGCGGCACGATACAAAAAATTCACTTAAATGGTAGCCAATTCCCTTTAAAAGGCACTATGTTTGACCGATACTGTACACCTAGTGATTGAAGAGTGAAAGACTTTTCTCGATCAAGTTCCTGTGCGTTCTTTATTTTGGTGAATATAAAACATGAATAATGCTGTTTGTGAATTTTGTGAACGTTTTAATAAGTGTTATGGGATGACATTGAGACAGAGAGAGAAGCAAATGAGAGTGTGTGAGAGTGAGACAGCAATTTTTTAAAAACATATTTAGTGAACAGCACCCTCTAGAGCAGCGTCCGTCACCTATCTTACCCTGTATCTGTCCCCGAGTCCCTCTGTCCCCGTCAAAGCATGAACTCAAAAATACACATTTCCTCATTAGCCAATGCCTCAACACCTAGTAAAGAGTCTCATCTTTCAGATGCAACTCGGACTGAGAATATAAACCAGCGATTTTGTTGAAAATTATTTTGGAACCAACAATGACCCCTGTTTGGCCTTTGGGAGCCAAAATACAGTATGGTAATGTTCTTCGGGTTTATGGTGTTTTGGGCAATTAGGACATAATCACAGAGCACAAGAGAGATTAAGGTAAGACGGGTCACACACACGACTGTAAAGAACTTGTGTGGTTATTTAGGATGACTGTGTGGCCCACAATCCCAACACTGTGGTGGAAAGAAGCACAACCCAACTGGACTCACGGAACAGTTCTTTCTTTCCTTTCCTTACATTCCGTATTGAATTATTTCTTCACATATTTTTTTCTCCCTTTTTCCTTTCTACTTCTCTGCCTGTCTCTCACTTCTCATTTGTCACTCTCTATTTCGGACTCTCTCAGACACATTTGTGTCTCCGGTTAAGTCCCTTACTCGGAATCAAACCCAGGTTGGGTTATCTCAGAGGAAGCAACATTGGAGGCTGATTTAGAATAAGTAGAGGAAAGACTATGAACTCACAGGATGATCCTATAGTATACATCCATTATGAGGGGTACAAAGCTTTGCACTGCAGTAAATATTTCAAAAAGCTTTAAGCCAACAGATACGTGTTTAGCCATTGCATAAGAACAAGCAGGAATAATCCTAGGCTACACTGTACTTAACATGACGGCCTTTAAGAACATAGTCAGTCCTTTCAAATATTTTTTTTTCTCTATTCTTCCATGTCCCACTTATGGAACTTGACACAATGGTGTTCAATATGTATTTTGGAAATCAGGCACGTTTAAAATACATACCTTTATGAACTTTTTTCCACCAGTATTTCCATTTGATGTGACCCGTGAACGTGAAAGTAGCACTCAATCAAGCAGTCATTACAAGTGGAATAATGTTCAAGGTATGAACAGCAAATGTGACCCAACATATGAGAGACGTGACTTACACTGGGGACTCCATTTAGTCCCTTTCAATCATACATTTACTGCTGAGGCTACTGTTACTTCTATGGACTGTAACGGATGGTACTGGTTAACAGTTACTAATACTGTGACTGGTGAACTGTTATTCATTTAGTTACTGCTACTGTTACTAATATTGGTACTGGTGAACAGTTACTAATACTGTTACTGGTGAACTGTTACTAATACTGTTACTGCTACTGTTGCAAATACTGGTGAACCGTTGCAAATACTTTTACTGGTGAACGGTTACTAATACAGTTACCGCTGCTGTTACTAATACTGGTACGGGTGAACCGTTACTAATACTTTTACTAGTGAACCGTTACTAATACTGTTACTGATAAAAGGTTACTAATAAATAATGTTACTAATACTTGTATTGCTGCTTTTACTAATGCTGGTACTGGTAAACAGTTACTTATACTGTTACTTCTATTGTTACTAATACGGTTACTGGTGAAATGTTACCAATTCTGTTATTGCTACTTTTACTAATTCTGGTACTGGTGAACTATTATTAATAATGTTACTGCTACTGTTACTGGTGAACAGTTACTAATAATGTACTGGCACACCATTACTAATACTGTTTCTGCTACTTTTAAATGGTACTGGTGAAAAGTAACTAATACTGTTACTGCTACCATTTCTGTTACTGCTACACTGCCATAGTTTTTCTACTGATACTTTCACTTCTAATGTTACTAGCAGACTGCTACTTTTAGAATGCCACTGTAAATGCTGCAGGTACTGATACTGCCACTCCTACACTGCAGTACTCCTACATGTATAGTGCAACATCTACTAATATTAACCGTAAACCTCATCATATCCCTAACCACAAAGTCTTAATTTACAAGCCAAAACATAACAATGGCAAGCACTTATTTGTTTTGTGACAGTTTGTAGATACTATGAATATCTGTAGAGCATAACAATTACATACTTAACTATCCAAATAGTCTTAAAAGGGGTTAAGGTTAAATGGAAATGCTGATGGGTTAAGGTTAGGTTTGGAGGTTAGGTTAGATGGAAATGCAGATAGGTTAAGGTTAGGTTTGGGGTTTAGGTTAGATGGAAATGCAGGTTGATACAGGTTCGGGAAAGTCAAAAACCTGGAACTACTTTGTTTGGCACAGGGATTTACCATGTAACCGTTGGAGTCAGAGCTGGCAAATGACCCAGCATTCCCACCCACAACACCATAGCCAGTCTAGTTAACTGAAACAGTGGGTCAAGTCACAAGCCACTAGGGCATAAATCAGAGTCCCAGCGCTCCAGTCTGAGTCACCGGTTCCACATTCACTGTTAAACTTTTTGCAGTCAACTTTAATGTCTTTCTGTACCACCAACCGTTAATATCTATGGAGTGGTAGAGTTACCAGGGGTGTCCATTTCAGGATTTATGTCTCCCACGTTACGCTGGGCCTGCTGTTTCATGGTCTGTGGTAATCACAGCGCTTGTGTTCAGAATCCCACAGTTCTTAGCCGACACAACAGGTAAGAGCATCCATTAGCAAAACATTGATTTAATTGATCGGTCTACAACGTTGGTCTACACGTTGGTTCGAGAACTCCACCAGAAGGGGTCAGAGCTCAACAGGTTAACGGGGCCGAGGGAAACGCGCTCAGTGACTGGTTGGCTATGGGGAAGCGATAGATTAAACTGGCCCAATGTGTTTGAACAATGACTGAGTCAGATGGAATCCTGCGTGTCTGTCTGCCCCCACTCGCCTGCAGTCCACCGGCTGACGTAAGCTGTGTGTGGTGTGCCAGTGAAAAAAACGTCCTACCAGTGAACGGAACAGCTATGAGCATCTGCGCTGGGAATAGACACATTGCATATCATCCACACGCAAAACAAACGCGATTAGAACGCAAATCCAATTTACCATTAGTCGAGACGCCAAGTTGATGTCAGGAAAATCGACTGACATTTGATACAGGGCTGGAGTACTAAAATACTGCCCAGTACTGTACTCCTACTGGCATCGTAACCATTCTCATTTCTAATCTTCACATTGCATGGCTTCATTGTATTTGATCCTTTTCCCTAACTGGAGGTCAGTCCGGTAAAGTATTAGAGCAGTGTTTTTGTTTGCCCTTCCCCAGTGTACTCTGGGAAACAGCCTGTTTGAGAGTTTGAACAGTGACTAATGAAACCAGTTAAAACAGGAAATAGCGCCACTCTGTTTGCTTAAGAACACCCAAAGAATGGATTGCAAAAACAAAACACATCGCTAGCTCAGCTACTCTGCATACCGCCTGTCCATCAAACATCACCTGCAGAACCACAACATCGAGGTAGAGGAGAGAGTGAAATGACAAAACAGAAATGGTTAGTCTGAGGAAGTCATTACCTTGTTTCAGAGTTGGCGGAAGAACTTCAAGGTAATTTTACATTCATGACATCTTTAAATCTTTAAGCTAATTCTTAGGATTGGTGTATGGGGCACATTCGCCTGTGCATACACAGACAAGCACTGTGCCACTATTCACCCAATACCAATCAACACATAGACATTCCACATCGGTTGGTTTACAAACAGCTCCATATCCTGACATCAGCTGCATGTACAGTGGGACAAAAAAGTATTTAGTCAGCCACCAATTGTGCAAGTTCTCCCACTTAAAAAGATGAGAGAGGCCTGTAATTTTCATCATAGGCACACTATGACAGACAAAATGAGAAAGAAATCCTGAGAATCACATTGTTGGATTTTTTAAATGAATTTATTGGTAAATTCCTCAGTAAAATAAGTATTTGGTCACCTACAAACAAGCAAGACTTCTGGCTCTCACAGCCTTGTAACTTCTTTAAAAGGCTCCTCTGTCCTCCACTTGTTACCTTAATGTTACCTGTTTGAACTTGTTATCAGTATAAAAGACACCTGTCCACAACCTCAAACAGTGATACTCCAAACTCCACTATGGCCAAAACCAGAGAGCAGTCAAAGGACACCAGAAACAAAATTGTAGACCTGCACCAGCCTGGGAAGACTGAGTCTGCAAAAGGAAATCAGTTTGGTGTGAAGAAATCAACTTTGGGAGCAATTATAAGAAAATGAAAGACATACAAGACCACTGATAATCTCCCTTGTTTCAGAGCTCCACGCAAGAGCTCACCCCATGGGGTCAAAATGATCAGAACAACGGTGAGCAAAAATCCCAGAACCACACAGGGGGATCTAGTGAATGACCTGCAGAGAGCTGGGACCAAAGTAACAAAGGCTACCATCAGTAACACACTACGCCGCCAGGAACTCAAATCCTGCAGTGCCAGTACATGTCCAGGCCCGTCTGAGGTTAACTAGAGAGCATTTGGATGATCCAGAAGAGGATTGGGAGAATGTCATAATGTCAGATTAAACCAAAATATAACTTTTTGGTAAAAACTCAACTCATCGTGTTTGGAGGAGAAAGAATGCTGTTGCATCCAAAGAACACCATACCTACTGTGAAGCATGTGGTGGAAAACATCATGCTTTGGGGCTGTTTTTCTGCAAAGGGACCAGGACGACTGATCCGTGTAAAGGAAAAAATGAATGGGGCGATGTATTGTGAGATCAGCAAGGTCATTGAAGATGAAACGTGGCTGGGTTTTTCAGCATGACAATGATCCCTAACACACCACCCAGGCAACGAAGGAGTGGCTTCGTAAGAAGCATTTCAAGGTCCTGGAGTGGCCTAGCCAGTCACCAGATCTACACCCCATAGAAAATCTTTGGAGGGAGTTGAAAGTCCGTGTTGCCCAGCGACAGCCCCAAAACATCACTCCTCTAGAGGAGATCTGCATGGAGGAATGGGCCAAAATACCAGCAACAGTGTGTGAAAACCTTGTGAAGACTTACAGAAAATGTTGGACCTCTATAATTGCCAACAAAGGGTATATAACAAAGTACTGAGATTAACTTTTGTTATTGACTAACTACTTATTTTCCACCATAATTTACCAATAAATTCATAAAAAATCCTACAATGTGATTTTCAGGATTTTTTCCCCGTCATTTTGTCTCTCACAGTTGAAGTGCGCCTATGATGATTGTTACAGGCCTCTCTCATCTTTTTAAGTGGGAGAACTTGCACAATTGGTGGCTGACTAAATACTTTTTTCGCCCCACTGTATACCAACACTCATGCCTCCAAATTCACATTTTCATATCACCAAACTAATGCAGTCACAACATTTATGAAATTTTGTTTGAGGTGAAATCTTTATGAACCACCATGTGACATCCTAGTACTGTGATGTTATTTTATAACTTTGTGTTAGCAATACAACAAGATTTTAAATTATGCCAGGCTGGGTTGGCTGAGAGCACAGCGAGAAGATCTAAAGAAAAGTTATTTGGGTTCATAAAACTATATTTAAATCGTAAGAAACTGTTCCTACATTCAAGAGGTGTGTGGCCACTTTGAGCCACACTGGATAGTTAAACTCACACCACAAGTGCTTTTGATTTAGGCTGTACCTACCCCACATTTTTAATACATGCTGTTATTGATTTACTGTGTTACAGCCAATGTAAAATGCATATCAAATTATTCGGTTTTGTATCTGGTGACCTGTTTAGTCACAACATATCTACAAGTGTTCCATGATCACTGTTAAATTAAATGGTATTTATATGCTAATGCAGCGCTAACCTGGCCAAACCCTGTGAGTGTAAGAAATTAATAGAGCCATTTGTCATCCAAAAATTACCGTCACTTTTGACAACCCTGCCTTAGTCAGGTGAGAAAACCCCCACAAAATAAAAAAAAATAAAAAAAAGAAGTAGCATGATAACAATCAAATCTGACCCCTCCCCAACGCTAAGGAAGGCAGTGGTATCACCCAATGTGATTTGTATTTCTTTTTGAAGTGGGGGTGCTCATAAACAGCCATGAAAGGGGCCCTTCTATTCAACTCGGCTAGGTCGAGATGCGCTTCACTGGGCCAAGTCTTTGTTGTCGCTCCCGTTAACAAACCTTTTAGCCAGAGAAAGGGGCCTGATTTTCTCTGTGTGCGAGGTCCCAAATGATGCCATTAGATTGGTACATGCCTCGGGCAAAAAGTGGTTCAGCTGTGCTTGGAAGTGATTCGGAAGCATAGGAGAAAGAGAGAGAGCAAAAGAGAGAGAATGAGGGAGAGGGAGAAAAAGGGAGATGCAAATCCTATTCCGGAGAACACGGGTGGAACCAAAGAGAATGGTGAGAAGAATGCCAGTGGAGTGATTGTCGCTCTATAGTATGTATGTAAAAAGCTCTCCAACTCCGTAAGTGCCGGAGCTTGAATAAACAACAAAAGCTGTGGAATAAAAGAAGTTGGAACATTACGCTGTCACATGTTCACAGTTCTGGGTCAATGTGGTGTAGCGATGCAGGGGGTCGGAGAGTTCAGGAAACTTCCCACGCTCCACGCTGTCCTGTCTTTAATGTCAGGCCTTGGTCAACAAAAACAACAACCTTCATGGTATTGGGTGAGGTTATTTCTCCAAATTGTTCTGGCCTCACCTCAACTGAAATGCCCACTTAAAACCTAGTAGAGAAACAACTTCCTCATCAGGGTGACAAGGCATAAATAACACAAAACATGATGACAAGACAAAGCTAGCATTCAAGACCAACAGAAATTCCACGTTTTATGAGTTATAAGTTCCACATAGATATCCAGCAAAAAAAGTGCAGAACCTAGTTGCTGATGAGAGTCATGACACATCTCAATGACACATCGCAGTTCCTATAGGGTGGGAACCTGCTTTCGACCAGAGACCTAGGGGTCATCAATGACAAAGCCACTCTTAACTTATCTTGACATCTCAGCTATTTGAGCCTTCTCTCACACCTTGCAAATGCATGTTCCAGACTTTGATTTGTTTGTTGATCTATTTTTATCAATGAATCTCTCATGGGTGTGTGAGGAATCAAGTCCTGGCATGACCTTAATGTCTTTCACTAACAGAGAATGACACACCTATCTTCTGACTGCTGTCCATCTCATTCTCTGTTCCTTTTACTAACAACGATCTATTTCAAACGGTTTCTCATTTCGTGGCTCACAATTTCCTCGTTGTTGTCATTTTTTTCAAATCCATCCTTGTTACCTCCTCCTCGTATCCTTGAAAAAAACAATTGGAGGAGAATGCCAGGGAGGAGGGACCTCTGGTTTTCTGATCCAATGGGTTTTGAGAAGTAGGTATTGAGAAATGGCCCCGGACCTCCAGCCGCCTGGAAGTCAGATGGCCCAATGGGGGGGCCAGAGGAGGAAGGATGGTGGAGTATGGTTGGGAACGGTTGGGTCACCACGACGAACCAAATTCTAGAAGGAGGAACCAAAGGCTGTCGCTGCAGTTCACAACAGACCCAGACGACCGCACCTTCCCTGTTCCTAGCACGCCTGCTACCACTCTCGCTTTCAGAGAGGTTTGGGCTGGTGAGGCAGCCGGGGGAGGGGTGTAGGGAGACCCCTCTGCACCAACCGTCACCTCACATCCAACGTTAGACCAGACAAGATCAGAAGAATCAGAAGAATGTCGGATGATCGGGTCCATCCTGTAAACGCGATTGACGCAGAGACTCAGGATGATGCTGAAACCACAAATCAATTAAGGCAAAGTTTGAAAGACTGTGGTTTGTTTAACTTTGCATCCAATGCTTTTGTTGTGGCCTATGTTGTTGAGTGTCAACTTGATTGTATTTTCCACAGAACTGCCTTAAGGTCAGTCACTAAATAAAAATGTCCAATGACACGAGTGCCACAATGTCACTCTGCTTCTACACACATACAAATGTGTAGATTGCCAAAGATATCTAATCAGTGATAACACATGCCAAGGTGTACTAAGCACACGAGGCTGCCCTAGTTTGCATCATTATCACCACTTACTACCAACATTGTGTTCCAAGATAAAGGTTTATTTCCCCAGAGTGCTATAGCCACATCTAAGATGCATGGAAAGAGAACCTGAATGTGTGTTGAATTACACAGTAAGAGGTGATATCTGTGCATCTTGGTCGCCAAGGCCCAGTACAGCAAAGCTTTGGGAGCCGTTTGACTGGGCAAATGCTTCCAATTTCAATTGGAAGTTCAATTCTTCTATAAAAATTGATTTGTCTGGCAATGGTATTACAATTGAATGGAATTTTTACAAATTTCAATAATATTACAGTAAGTTAATAGTGTACAGTATTGTGCAAAGGACTTTGGGACACGAAAGTCAAACCACAACAATTTATTTTGGGTACTAAAAACCCTACAAATCCTCATATCATTCCTGTGACTCTGCCTTGATGGAATCAATAATCGTAACATGCATTTTGTGGGCAAGATACTGTATTTCTGCATGCACATGAAGGTGACATTGCAACCAAATTGTGAACTGCAATATTTTATCTCAAGGCCCTCAGGGGCCTCCCTGGCCGATGTTCAACAGGTCCCTGTTCACTTCGGAAGGATTTATCCTTTCTGGGATGCTCTTTTTATATCCAATCATGTTACACACCTGTTGAAAATTAACCTAATTAGTTGTGAGATGTTCCACCAGGTTTTTTTTATAGCATTACACAACTTTTCCATTGTTCGTTGCCAGCTTTTATAGATGTGTTGCTGTCATCCAAATCAAAGTGGGCATGTATTTTTCAAGAAACAATGACATTTCTCAGATTCCACGTCTGATGTGTTGTATATGCTTTGCACATTGAATTCTGTTTCTAGTTCCATTTTATGCAGCATCCCAACGTTTTTGGAAACAGGGTTGTCATTTCAAAATCTGGCCCTGAGCCAAAAGGTTTGCCCTCCCCTTAGAGGCAGGTAGGTGAAGACCATGTTTATTTTTGTTTGTTTCCATGAGTATGCAATTATTACTTTTATATATATTTAATTCTAGATTCAATACATTACCTATATTTGCTCAAAGAACCTTCTGTTTACTGTTGAGATACACAAAAATATGTATTGAGATACACTAGGAAAATGGATGTAATGACAATTGGACATGGTAACTTTGCCATAACATTTATTCCATTCTATGTTCTCTAAAAAAAACATACTGACTCAGGGCTTTATAATCTACCCTATAATATGCATAGAGTATATGTTCATGGCATGTTATTAATATATTCATTAAAACAGTGTGGCAAAAGCTATGAAAAACATACACAAAATGTATGTTTTGTATAGAATACAGCTCACGAGAGGATAGAACTTGATTGACTGATTGTGATTGAATGTATTCACAGGCTGCACATTTTGTCACAACTGTTCTAATTCATTTTAGGTCAATGTTCAACTGAACATTCTAGCTAAAATAAATATGCATGATGGAGGTGAAATCCACATCAGCCATAACCAGAACAGCCAGGGTTGTACAGGGAAATTAAAACTGCCGGACTGGTCCTTTAAATAATTTAGGAGACTGATGCCGTACAGATGTTTCACCAGTAAAACATTGAGTTATTATGTATGCTGTGATGTTTCTGTCTCTAATTATTGTACGTTACAACAAAAAGTTCTGTCAGTCTCTCATACAATGCTGTGTTCTCTCGTATAGCAGAGACTGTGTGTAGAGTATAAACACTTGGAAAACATGATCCCCACAGTCAGAACCTTCTGAAAACCACTAACAGGAATGGTGCAATATTTATCCTTCAATATGTCTCGGTATTGTATCCCATTTCTCTTGTGACTGATTTCGAGTCATCTGTTAACGAGCTACAGCACTGAACTGCAACGGCCTAATGTCGGAGGGTTTGGAAGGTAGTAGGCCTCAAATGTTGGAGGGCTTGGAGGGTAGTAGGCCTCATGTTGGAGGGCTTGGAGGGGTTGTAGGCCTCATGTTGGAGGGCTTGGGGGGGTTGTAGGCCTCATGTCGGAGGGCTTGGAGGGTAGTAGGCCTCATGTCGGAGGGTTTGGAAGGTAGTAGGCCTCAAATGTTGGAGGGCTTGGAGGGTAGTAGGCCTCATGTTGGAGGGCTTGGAGGGCAGTAGGCCTCATGTTGGAGGGCTTGGAGGGTAGTAGGCCTCATGTTGGAGGGCTTGGAG
>JACXGJ010004067.1:0-48448 GCA_016801105.1 Esox niger
TACTTCACATTGAGTGAAGTTACGTTTTTTTGATTTCCTCTCTATGTTTGCCATAATTTCGCAATCTATGAATATTAACTTGTGGGCGTTTCAAGGACTATTTATGGGCAACTATGGGCGTGACATGAAGCCGCAAAAGCTGCGCTACATTTAGAATTGATTGTGATTTATTAAGGGAAAAATGCGTAGGATGTGCGTGTGCACTGTTTTATAAATCCGAATATTTCTGTGCGTACGCACGTCCTATGTTTCATCCGTACGCCATTTCTGACGCAAATCCTTAGCAAAGTTTTATAAATGAGGCCCCAGGTGTTTTAAATAGCAATGAGACATTTCAAGTGTGTAAGTTGGATTGAATAGTGAAAATGTAATACTGGTAAAGAAAAAAACTAAAACAAACAGGGGACAAGGAAAAGTAGGACTAAGAAAAGAAAACTAATATTATGAAGTATGGACAAATTAAATTAATGCTTTGCAGCATAGTTTCCTTACCAAATGAAATTTACTAACAGGGTGGGAAGTGCAATCTGGGATAGACAAAACAAAAAAATATCCAAATAGATGACTTTGTCGCAAATGCGTATATCCACTATGAATCAAAAAATATGTGCATTTTTATGATAACGGAATACATCATATTTAAAGTATGTAATGTATGGTAAAGCACTCGACAGACAGCTAACGTGAATCTAATGTAAGATGCAAGGTACAGTGAGTTTATTCCTGTAATAGTATGAGTGCTCAAATACCGCAGGTGGGTTTTTTGTAGAACAAAAGGGTGTGTGCTAAATCCTGTTGTTTAAGGAGCTTGACAGGATAACCTGTTTGTAAATTACTACCCAATCCCAAAAGCTTGCTCAATAATCTATCTAGCTATTCAAATATACCTGCGTGGCAGGAAAGAAGAGAACTATTCGCTAAATGCTCTTTTGCTGAATCTGATCTTTCTTCCTAACATTAATATTTGGATCCAGAAACATTCTGTCAATGTCAGCGAGTATGTTAGTTTACTAGCTACATAGAATATGAAATATACGTTAAGAAAGTAATTTAAAATAGGTTCAAGCAGCAATTTTAAGTTAGCTAGTTTGCGAGAAGTACTTTGCTTCAGATCATAACTTGGTCTAAACAAAGTCACCAAAGTTGGGGTCCGAGCAAGCAAGCCAGTAATCAGTAATATGCTCCGAGTAATCTAGAGTAAAGCTAGCTAAGTCATCACTCATCAATGAACAGGCTATCTGACAAAACACCACGTCAGTGTCAATAACGCCGAAGCAATATTTCGTAATCCAGGACCAAAATCTATTATCTTGTTATTGTTTAAATTAACTGAAAACGTTAACTTACTGTCACTCCTGGCGCCAAAAGTCCACCTAATATATTTACTTCCTACTTCCCTGTACACGTGTGTGTATGACACGTTGAGCACCGGAACATGTCGTTCACAGAAGGAAACGGACCGACGCAAAGGGACTTTATTTTGTCCAGTGGAAAATCTGTTTGACGAAACCGTCCCTCGACGTTTCGTTCTGTTTTATTCTGTTGAAAAAAAACGCACCCCCACGTAAACGTTTTGGTAGGGTAAATGAATACATTCCAGGTGAGTTTTGACAGTTGGACAACAACCCTAGACCAAATTATGATATGGGTAATGAATGTGTCATGAAATCATGACAATAATTTCCTAGCATCACTGCCACATTCAGTGGAAATTTCAAACAAAATTTTGAAATTTGCTTTTATGAATTTAAATGTACTTTTGTATAAGTGTACAGAAGCCTAATAGCTGTTTGGGCAGATTGTTTGACACCAGTTCTCCAAATGTGATTTGTGGTTTCACTGGTTGCAACACATGCAGTCACACACCCAATTCCCACAAAATCATTCAAAATAATGACACATATTCTGTGAATTAAATTGAGACCTAATTTGCAAGAAAATGCACTTATTTACATGCTATATTTTGTGCATTTTTGTTATCTTGTTTTTACAGCTTATGTTAGCAGATCAGCAAAATGAACATAAAGTGATAATATAATACTTTGTTGCTGTCGTTTAGCAATGTCTACAAGGAAAGCAATCCAGTGCATTACAGCTATGCTACCAGGCTATGCTACCATATATACAAATTGCTTTTGCCGTCACTTATCAACCTGAAAAGGATCATTTCTAAATGTCTAGCTATAAAACTACCAAATGCATCAAAATCAGTCTTCAGTAACTATTTTATGGGCATGTTACAGTAAATAGGTTCACTTTGATTAAAGATTTTGTCTGTGTTACAGCATTCTTCTGTTTTCCACAGTCATATTCCAAAAGCCTTTATACTGTACTGCATCCATGGTCAGTAAGTTTGTGAAGGGAGCAGGATCAGGGCAGTGCTTTAACAGACTGAACTGTCAACTCATAGACTGAGGTTGCCTATTTAGCCCCATCTATTAAATCGCTCGAAGACTATGTCACTTGATTTATATAGCTTTCTGTCTGTCTTTTATGCAAGTAATTGGCTTTTCAAAGTGCTACCTCAGAATATTAACAATGCTAACAAGTGGGTAAACCCCAACAGAGTCCAATCCAGACTATGACTGATTTGGTTTTCATTTTCACCACGTGCAGGGTTTTTGATCCCTGTAACCATTTTCGGTTTGGCTGCAGGAAAACTAGAGCCTCAGACATACCGTCTGTGTCTAATAACACTGTCTTACCAAGAGGACTAATATGTACTGCATATTGTTATCACCAACATCTGATACATCCTCTCGTTCATGATCAGTAATCACACATGGCTGACGTGTACCCAGCCTTTTCCCTGAATGCTCATGACTTGGGATGCCTATGCAGTTCTGCTCTACGGGTTCCTGTGAGGATCGGCAACAGTGTTTATATTTCCCTTTTTCATCATAATATTTCCTCAGTAGGGTTTGAATAAGACCCTGTACTGCTTGCGTGCATTTTAGGAATGTATGCATTAGCATACAATTCATGCATTATGAAAAGTGAGTTTGTGACATGCATTTTTAAATAATTATAAATATGTAATTTCGCCAGTGGTTTGTATTTCACATGCATTTCAATTGTTTTACTTCAGTATGGGTATCCTGCTAAATAATGACAACTTCCATCTAAGCTGAACTAGCTCCTTCTTTTTACCAATTAACACAGACAGGCGTCAAACACCTCTAGCCTCACTATATAATATGGTTTAGACCAGACTGTCCAGTTTGTTAGCCCCTAGCATAGTTAGTAGGCTCAGTTGTCCCCATGGAGACTGTGGCTTTGCCTCTAGGTTGAGCTAAGCTGAACGTAATTGTGGTTTCCTTAGCAATCTTACAAGAATAAATTCCACCTCCATTCATGTCATCAATAAAAGAGACTGTGGTAACACCTCACTTCTATTAAATGTTAGATCTCTTGCTTTCTAGAGAATCACATTCAATTACCTTATCACTGATCCCAAATTAGATATGTTGGCAAAATAATTTAACAAAATAAAATTGGCCATGTTTTCATCTTTTGTGGTTCTAGTCATGAAATGTATGCAGTTCACTCAATACACTTTTTTAATAACTGTTTGCAGGCCACCAGGGCCAAATACAACAAACCTTTACAGAATTTCTTGGGGACTTTGTATTCATCACAAATAACATAATATTTCATTACTCATATGAATAATTTTGGTGACCTGTTCCAAAATGCCTTTGAAGGTGTTGTCTACGCTTTCCCACAGTCATACGCAGGACCCAGTTTTGCCACGTGGACAAGATATTTTGGAACTAAAGGTTTGTTGTCATAATCCTGAACTATTGGACCACATATCAGTATGTACAGTTGCAGCCACTGATATAGCACATTAATCCTAAACTCAGTTATCTTGAGATCACAGAACTGCCAGAACCCTGGGTCAGTGGGACAGTAGTTTCTAATCCTTTATCTCTTATTACTTTCACCTAAATGTGGATAGCCTCTAAACCTGACTAAAAGGACCCTGTATCAACTAAACTACTACAGGAGCTAAAACTCCCTAATGGGGAGGTTTAAACTAGCGCTAAGTAGCATTGCCGTCGGTCAAAGTACATTTAATAATATGATGATGAGTGCAACGTTGATTGCTACTAAATATTAGCCTACTTCTTAATTATGTGGTATTTCCAAGCCCCTATAGTGAAATTCAGAATAGTACTTAATTATGTGGTATTTCCAAGCCCCTATAGTGAAATTCAGAATAGTAATTTGCCTGTTTAAAGTAATAGGCTCTGATCATCAATACAGCTGTGGGCATTGTCTTTAGAATAATAGTGACCATGCCAACGACATTACAAAGGAACAGGTTGCCGTCCATTAATGTGATTTACTAATAGGTAACAGCTAATTTAATGATGGTAAATATTTCCAATGTCATGTCAATGTTTATGTAAAAAATTTATTCTTCAATATTCTAATGACTTTTTGTGACTTGGCTTCCCAAAATACAGAGCCAGGAAATATATGTAGAGGCTAGATTATGCTTCTTATTTCAGACTGTATCATAATGTTTTGTTCACATAAAACAAACAACATGAACAAGGGGAAAGGAACAGCCATTAAGGATGAAAAGAACAGGAAATATGATCAAGACCCATCTGTATAAAAGTTGGATAAAGTTTAGGAACCTTTACCTGATGTAACATTTTTGAAGCATTAAGAAAATCCGAATTATTTTGGTTCAGGGATGTTTGATTACTCCTCTCCAAAAAGGGGGTTAAAGGAATAAGGTTCTGCAGAGTATTTGAAAAATCTGATGTAATCTGTCATTAATGTATTTGGGAAAGAAGAGCAATTCCCCAGTTACTGTTTTTACCATTTGGATCACATGATCACTCTGTATCTTTGCAGCTGTCTGGCCAGCACTGTGTTTCACTTGTCACTACAAAATATTTATTTTGTATAGAGGAATATTTTCCACTTTAGTGAAGGGAATGGGCTTATACCGCACTTATACTGTATTATACTATTCCATGTTTAATAATGCTGTGTTTGTGTTTCTCCTGAGTTGGATGAGGAATTTTCTTTCTATCTACAGTACAGTATTAAAGCATTTCTAGAAAAGCTACATTTCCCAATCTTAAATTCTTTATGCAATTCTTAAAATGCTGTGATATAGCTTAGCCTTACAATGTTTCCCACTAACAAACATCAGGGGAACTCCAAAACAGTAATTAGTGGTCAGGAAAGTATTAATGGATTAAGCTTTCTGAGCTAGTTTGAGAGGACAACACTTTATGGGCTGTGTGGTAGATGGCAAAACCACAATGTTCTAAAGGGCCTCCACAAAGTCATGGAGTGTGAGCCCATCTCTGAAAGGAACTCCTACCAGTGTCAGATTATTCAGCTTGAAAAGGCCCTCCAAATACATATTTCTTGTTCATGAAAGAAAGCTTTGAATAAAGATATATCTCCAATTGCATTGATTAACAGCAAAGTTAAACATACCCGTAATGTAACATCAACATAAACAAGGTGTGAAAAGGTGTGGTTTATGGTACCTGAATTGAAGTTCTGAAGCTGAAATGCTGGTGGACATTATTCTGGTCCCTGTTTATGCAAGTAAGTACTGTATGCTCACTGGCATCAGTTTTACATAAACAAGATGGTCAGAGTTGTCCTTGCTTACATCAGAGCCAGCAAGGGTTCAAAGACAGCTGCTAAATGATGACCATCATACACAGCCAACCCATTTATCCAGATGGAACCAATCACTTATTACAATGCTAAACATGGACAATTGATGGTGGCCGGCAAACCATGTAATTCCACCCTCTCTCTAATTTAATTACAATTGATTTCGGTTTTAAAAACGTTTTATGGCCAGTGGTTGTACCAGATACAGCCCAGGTTAGTCAGTGTCAATTTTAACAAGGAATCCTGACGCTGACATGGCAGCTGTGCCCTGTCAATTGATGCTCCAGGTCGCAGCCGCCTGTGACCCGACCTGGAATCAAACAAGGTTTTAGGGGCGACTCAGCACTTTGATGAAGTGCTTCATCCCGCGACCCCACTCAGGGGGCCCTGTTTGAGTAGGATCTTTCAGCACTTGTGCCCCGGGTCACACTTGATTCCGTTCTTCTAAATCTTCCAACAATACACAGAAGATAAACCGGAGAAAGCTACGCTCTCTAGTATTTTAACTAAATGCATTTAGTTAAAATACCTGTTGAAAGTGTTTCAGTGTGACCTGTTGAAAGTGCTTCACAGTTCCATTTGAGTGGTCCATGCTGTGTTTTGATAAAGATCATGGTATTCAGGAATGTTCTTTCCACCCAGACCGGGTGAAAATGTCTGTTCGGTTTTGACCTCATTAACCCTTTGGCCAGTAAATACTAATCAATCTTTAGGATTCCCCTGACCTCTGACCCCTAAAGTGATCATCAGTCACCAGCTATTTCATGTGTAGAGAACACATTTTGGAAGGAAATTTATGTTTTTATTTATATATACATTTTCTTAATTATAATTACAGCAAGACAGTAAAGGTATAATGGGACCCGTGGGATTGAAGGACCTGGAGAAAGGTCATCACCATTCTTAATGATGTTACAGACGGGTTGTTCTTCAGTGACAAAAGAACAACCCAAACTGTGTTATTTTAATTAAAACACTGTTTGGATTATTCCATCACGAATAGACTAAGGTGGTATCTTAATGTCTTGTAATAATTATGACCAAAATGCTAAAATTTTGGATTCAATTAAATGGAAAATATATATAGGGAAACAATAACATTCCCGTTTGTCCACATCTAAACTCAGATAGTTCAGCTAAAATAAATGGTGCCTCTAGAGTGGTTTAATGTGAAGAAAGTCAGCAGTGTTCTATAAAGTAGGCTATTACTCTGGAGAGGTACTAGCAAGCTATTCAGGTACCAAGACTACAAAGACATTTCTCACTTTATAGGGGCCTATAAAAAGCCAGACACCAGGACTTGATCAGTGTGGGCAATGGAAAGTGAGCTTTAAGGGAAAACGTGTGAATTTCTCTGAGGCATGGGATAGTGGATCAGACAGGTAACTGTGTTGTTGAATGTTTTAGTGGCCTGCCTCATTCTGACACCTGGACGTGTTGGGTGTGTTGATGGTGTTGGACATGTGGATGTGTTTGTTCACTGTGAAGTGGCTCCTGGGTCAGAAGGCTGTCAAAGTATTCCAGCTATGCATGTCTGAGGGGAAACAGGTTTGTGGCAATTACTCTGCCCGTCTGTCATTCCCCACAACTGTCCATAACCTCTCTCTGCCTTTTTAACTTTCATTCTGTCTTTTCATCTCCCTCTGTCTCCTTCCCCCTCTCTCTCTTTTTCTCATGATGAATGAACTGTCTAAGGAACAAAGCAAACCAGTAAAAGGAGTGAAAGAAAGAAACAACCACTGATAATGAAAAATACACCCCAAATAACTAACCAGAATCCTTCTGTCAGAGCCAATCTTAAAAGTGGATGGTCATTGCAAGGAAGTTTTTTGTGTCTATATGGGCTAGAGGAGTGGATGAGTGCAGAGCAGAGGGGTGGATGAGAGAGAGTGATGGGATGGGGCTGGTGTGAGGTGAGGTGAAGGGGGGTGTGGAAGAAAAAAAAGCTGAACTCCAATTTGTGGAGAATGTTTAGTTATGAAAACAACAGTATTGTAACAGATGGGGCCGGCTGCACCTTGGAAACGGCGTAGCAGCAGGGCTGGGAGAGCCAGGGAGCTTATCAGGCTCACAGGGGAGCCAGAGGGAGTCTGACTGACTGGGCTGGCGGTCGTGGACACACACTTCAGCGCTGCAGGGGAGGCATATAAAACCTCTCTCACATACAGCTTCCAGCCGTCTGGCACACTCCACACTTCACTGAAGGGCTCCTTTCGTCTTGAGTCGAGTTTCTCACCGCAGAGAATGATTCCTCCAGGACACCACTGGACTTAACTTCAAATGTTTTAAAGGGGAACAAAGGCAGTTGGTGTGGACAGTGTGTGAACAAAGAAATTGTCATTTAGAGTTCATGATTTTTTGGAGTTCAAATAATTTTTGCGGTGTGGATTTTAATCGTGGATGGTGACTATCCAGCTGATTGCAGAGAAAAAGCTAAAAAGCTGTAAATATTTGTATTTTTCAACTCTATTATTGTGACTTTTTGGCCACTTGTTTATTTTTCTTCTAAGTCTTTCATAATTGATTCCCCAAAAATATAGAAAGAATAAGGTATTGAGCGAAGATGGAATCCTTACTCACCTCAGAGATGTATTACAATGCAGGGCTGATCTCTTTACCCAACACCAGTTACATGGACAAAGACATGTATCTGCAGACCAATCTGGACCTGTTCAGTGTGACCATGGCAGTTCTTTACCTGTTTGTGTGTATTGTAGGCCTGGCTGGGAACACCTTGGTCATTGTGGCCATCTTAAAGCTAGACAAGATGGCTTCTGCCACCACAGTGTACATCTTCAACCTGGCCCTGGCAGATGGTCTCTTCATGGTTGGCCTCCCGTTCATCGCCATCCAGAACTTCCAGAACTACTGGGCATTTGGGGACCTGGCCTGCAAGCTGGTCATGGTTCTGGATGGCATCAACCAGTTCACCAGCGTCTTCTGCCTGACCGTGATGAGCGTCGACCGCTACATGGCGCTAGTCGACCCCCTGCGATTTGCCCGATGGCGCACGCCCAGACGGGCCCAGATTGTCAGCGGCTTCCTGTGGCTTTTCTCTCTACTGCCCGTCTTCCCCATGGCCATCCACTTCTCAGCCAGGGATGACCTCTGTACCGTGGACCCACATGTGGTCTCCTACACCTGGTGGCTGGCCTTCCTCAGCTATACCTTTGTCCTGGGCTTCGCTCTGCCCTTCCTGATCATGATTGTCTCCTACACTGCGCTGGTGGTCACTATGAGGACCCGCCGCCTCCAGGCCAGTTCCCCGGGACAGGAGAGCCATCGCCTGGAGACCCAGGTCACCAAGATGGTGGTGTCGGTGGTGCTGGCATTTGCAGTGTGCTGGCTGCCATTCTACGCTTTCAACTTTTGCTCACTGTTTGGCTCAGACTTGACCTTCATCAGGGGCTTTGAGTTTGTGGTGCTGCTGTCCTACTCCTGGAGCTGTGCCAATCCCATCTTGTATGCCTGCCTCTCAGAAACCTTGAGGGGCCACTTCCTCACACTCCTCTGCCCCGCAAAAAGGTCGACCAGCATGCACTGCCAACCCGGCACAGAGCGCTACGACCTCAACAACACAAGTGAGAGGGACATCAGTGTGGTGGCATAAGCCAAGAAATCACATCAATTCAGAAACGTGGAAACATTTTCTATGCATGCAAACCTCCCCTATCAATTATCGCCTTAAATTTGGGACTTGTATATTTAAAGGAAGTTGGGTAAAGATAGCTTTTTTTATAGTTTTAGAAGTACAGCTCTTGATATTCTGCTGGACAATAGTCCTTGTATTTTTGTTTAAATTTAATTTCCAATAATCTCTCTGCTCATACCTATGTTACATCATTTCCCATAACTAATGAAATGAGTTATAAATGATCCCACAACAAAGATGCATAGATAGATTCCAGGTAGCAGCTACTGTATGTGACACACACCAAGACAAAAATAGATCCTAGAAGACCCACTAATGAAGTGCATTTAATGATGCCCAGTTTTCTCTGTGCCTTTCATTTAGGTTGTCACTGTTTAAGTGGGGGGGTTGTTGTGTAATGCATGTGTCTTGTTAATGTCCGGACCCCAATAGGAACATTTTACATCATCTAATGGACATTTTGGGCGATCGTTGTCATGGAAGTCTTCTCCTCCTGAAGAACTGTTTGAGTTGAAACAATGGACAAGTTGAAAAATGTTTCTTTCATCACAAGATTACTTTTATATTGTATGAGCATCGAGAAGAAATGTTCATGTTGTAACTATAGGTGGTTTATACTTTTTTTATGCTTTTTTCATGAGGGCCATTTTTTTCACCGTCTTAGTTTAAATTTATCCATTTTGTCTAAATGGAATAGAATTAGGGCTTTGTAGATAAAGGCAAACTCATGGAAAATGTATAACTTTATGTAACTCTTAATGGAGCAACTGATTACTTAAGACAAAATAAAGAGGAAATACATTATAGAGCATAATCGCATAATCATCCTAATTACTATCATCACTTTTATGATTACAATCAAAATGTTTTGTCTTCATCGTCAACAATTGTTGAATTAAATACCATCTTATTGTTGAAATGAGTTTCTGAAATTACTAATAATGTTTAATGGATATGTATTGGCGCTTCAGCCTCACTTACTGTTCTACTCGCTGGCTTGTATTTGACACATGGACCGCTTTTATTCTACCGGATTTACACAAAGCTTGTAGAGGAGATCCACTGGCTAAAAAGTGTTTCCCGTCAAGGGAACATCGACATATTTTAAAGTTGTGTGTCCAGTTAGTTTCAGAAAGGAAGTTCAAACAGACTCAGAAGCTCTATGTCCACTCGCTTTCGTGTACCAACAACACAGGAAAAAGCTCAACCCAGATAACAGGACTCCATACTGGCCAGTTCTGTACGGATGGATGGCCCCAAGCCCCCTGAACTCTAGTTAAAACATGGACGGCCAGTGACTTCCCATTTCAACACATAGCCACACTTGATCAATGTCTAAGGCCAGTGGGGCATGTTTGATTTATGTGTCATCATTCTGGGTCTAAACTCTATGAAGGACAGATGATCCTCTACTTTGACGCTGAGTAAGTGTTATTCTACAATGTGCAAATCCATAGGGATTCACGGTATCTGGAAACAGGTCCACTGAGGCGACTGTAATTGAAAAATTTTCTTCAATGAGGTTTTAATTACAGACTCGGCTTAACGTTGCAAACTGCTCTGTTTCTTTGTTATTTCTGCTGGATACTATTGAACCTTTGACCTTTCATCAGTAATAGGAAGCAGCTGCCAACTGCCTATGAGTGATTCTAATACAGAGCAGTGATGACCACTATCAGTGTGCAGGGGGTCAATATATCAATAAAGAACCAATACACAATATAAATGTCTTTGCATCTTTGTCAATCTGTTTCTTTGTCAATCTGTTTCTTACTCCCTCTCTCTCCCTCTCTCCCTCTCTATTTCTTTGTCCAATCCAAACCCTGCCTCTCTTATACTTTCATTTTCTCTATCCCTTTCACTCATCCGCAAACATTTTGTATGTGACACTGACATTAATGAAATATTGAGGAGCAGCTCTGTTTAATTGACTACACCACCAATATTTTGATTTAATTTAACACCCACTCTCCCCCACTCACTGACAAAAACGCAGAGTCACTCTCCTGTTCCTTCCTTCCCTCCCTCCCTCACTCCCTCTATCGCTCTCTCTCTCTCTCTCTCTCTCCCTCTCTCTCTCTCTCTCTCTGTCTGTCTGTCTCTCTGTCTCTCTCTCTGTCTCCCTCTCTCTCTCTCTCACACACAGATACGAACATACCACCTAATATTTCATCCTCAGCGAGATATATTGTATTTGTCATTTTTTAAACATCAGTCTATTTTTAATCCCGGTCCAGAGCTGATGAACATTCTATATTACAGTGACATGACAAGGGAACTCCTGGGGACAGAAAGCAGAACAAGCCTTATCACTTATAGCTTTGTGATACTGGGATCCCCAAGCAAGACTGGCTCTCAGGCCGATAACACTCCTTCCAGGCGGTGTAATCCCTGGGTTGGTTGTTCTCATGGTAGGCATGTTGTGTGTGCGTGCATGCGTGTGCGTGTGTGTGTGTGTGTGTGTGTGTGTGTGTGTGTGTGTGTGTGTGTGTGTGGTCCCGCCAGCTCCAAGCAGTTCTCAGCAAGCAGAGATAGACAATCAGTCCTCATTTTGAACAGATATGACAGCTGGAACAGTCCACATGCACAACAGGAAGCTATACAATAAACAAGGTCATTAGCAAATGTTTTGGCCTAACATCCGTACTTTTGGTACATAAGGCTAAGAATTTACCTTAGTGTTATACCCAAGGCTCAGCCGCCTGTTTCTATCTACACGGTTCAGTAACCGTCTCCCTGGCATGGTTCCTGCAGGCCTGTTCTAACCTGGGGCCAAGCCAAGGCAACTGACACTTTCCAGCTTTTCCATAACAACAGCTAACTGTGAATGTGAGTTATCTCACCTTCCATAGCATCTTCTTACTAAGAAGTGTCTTGATGATTCAGAGAATGCCAGAACTAACGATACAAGAGCCACATTAGCATAATCACTGGTGACACATGGCGGCTGCCATGGGCGGGGGGTATTTAGTGTTTCTCCTGTCTTTTACTGTTGGCTTGAACCCAATAATACAACTCTTATTGACTTTGGATGTGTGACAATGCAACTGCTACTTGATTAATTGAGACCAAAGATATGTGTTTTGCACATTCCTGGAAGTCCCCCCTGACTATACCAAGGGGCTGTAGTGTTTAAAGAGTATTTTCATAATTTGGAAATGGAAATCCTTGTTATTTGAGGACTAAGGTGTCAGAGAAGTATTACAACATGGTACTTGGCTGAGTAGATTCCCCTGTCCCCCCATATTCGTCACTCTCTGTGAGATGCTGTGAGGACAGACAGCAAAGATCATTCATTTCATGGACGTTTGGGGACTTAGAAATAACAACAAAACAACATAATGAATTGCCTTCACCATATGAAGCCTCCACCACAGGCCTCTGTAGGGGTGTCCTTCGAGGCAACGCATTCCCCCACACTCCATTTCAAGCTCTGGGGACCGTCTTGAAACCAAAATCCATCAATCCTGGTACTAGCCCGAACATATCAAGCATCCTTAAAACAATGTGTCAGTGGTTAGAAGATAGACCCCAGTGGAAAGAAAGTCAAAAACAGGATTCCATTATGGCCTGCATATCTGAAACTAACATGGCATGTGAAAATACAATTATTTGTAAAGATAGTAAGGCCATCAACTAAAAATATAAGCTTCAGTGTGTTAACTAATTATCGTAATCATAAAGCAAGCTAGATTATTTGAATGTTTCAATTTAGTTGAATTTCCAGAATTTAAGAATCAGAGATATTGGACTTCAGCAAAAGTAAAAAGCTGGCTGCCAACCTGTCCCTGTCCCTGTCCCTGTCCCTGTCCCTGTCCCTGTCCCTGTCCCTGTCCCTGTCCTTGTCCCTGTCCTTGTCCTTGTCCCTGTCCCTGTCCCTGTCCCTGTCCCTGTCTCTGTCCTTGTCCCTGTCCTTGTCCCTGTCCCTGTCCAGGTCCTTGTCCCTGTCCTTGTCCCTGTCCCTGTCCCTGTCCCTGTCCCTGTCCCTGTCCTTGTCCCTGTCCCTGTCCTTGTCCCTCTCCCTGTCCCTGTCCCAGGCTGTACATTAGTTCCTAATAGACCACCATTGTGACCACAAAAAACAAGTTAACATTTCCTAATGACCATCACTCTGTCATACTCATCACTGTCAACATGAAGTACTTCAAGAGGCAAATGTTAAAAGGGGGACAGTCAAGGTCAATGGGGCCACTTCCATTATCTAACAGAGGGAATGTCATTTTCATCCTATCCACACATCCACATTACACCTAGAGAAGACCAACAATGCCTATGTGAGAATGCTGTTAGGTCACGATTAAATACTATCAACCCCTACACATCCATTACCAAAGAAACAGCACTGGGTCAGGACACCACCCTTTAAAACTAGATAGTGAACATTTTGATGGAAGGACCACACTAACCCCCTACTCATTCATGCTTAACATTGAGACCCCGCAGGAATGTGTCCTCTGCCCTCTGCTTTACTCCCCGTTAACCTACGACTGTCTCTACACAACACCAACTCCAATCATCATGTTTGCTGACAAGACCAGAGTGGAATGCCTGAAAACTAATAATGATGAGTAAGCCAACGGCTTACTCAAGTAAGTAAACTTGCACTAGCACTATCGCACTCAGATAACAACCTCTCCCTCAACGTCAACAGAGAAAGAGATGAAGTATGACTTTAGGAATAAGAAGAGGAAACCTTCCCTAATCTACATCAACGCCACGTCAGGTAATGACTATGGAGTGCTTCTGGACATCTCTGCACTCCAGTATTGTCCCCAATCAGAGGCAGTTGCACTGTGTTGCCTCAAATTGGGTCTCCTATTTATGTTACAATGTTTCCACACTTTGTGTGGTTCCTTGTTTGTCTTAAGTGTTTTGACATTACAGGCTGTGTTGGTGTCTCTCCTTTGGTATCTTTTGTTGTTCCTGTGGGTTTCGAAAGAAGAACATCAGAGGAACGTATTTGAGCTGTGCTCCGTGTGTCCCGCCTCAACACCACCGTGACATGGCGCAGCAGAAGAGCAGGCAGTTTTTAATTCCTCAGTGGTCACAAACCGGGACATTTAGTGGAACATCCAAACAGCGGATTAGTTCCCTAAGCAGAACGCAAGCCACGGGCTCCCTCTCATCCAGGACACTCCTCCAAAGTATCGCTTAACCAAGGCCTGAGCTTGCACACCCTGGCCACATACTTTTCACTGGCTCACCAACACACTGACAGGGTCTGTAACAGAATATGAAAGCCCACATCAGTGGGCTCCGAGGCAGCCTCAATTTTCCAGCCATTAGACTGCTCATCACAATGAACTAGACTGACATATCTTGCACACTGGTCTAATGCGCACTTACTTTCTGGATTCCTTTATATTATTCCCTAATGCTCGTACTTAACTCAACACTTACATTTATTCACATGCTTGTATACATTTCTACATCATTTCCAAAAACTTTGCGCAAAATGCACACGGTGTAAAAGGCAAATAATAACAGAATGCAGTGATGTGCAAATCATTCATCGCTATTTTTTACAGAAAATAGAACAAACAAAACCTATCAAAAGTTTAAATGTTGAGAAGCTTTATTATTTTGGGAAAAATACTTGCCCGTTTGGACTTTGATGCCAGCAACACGTTTACAATATGTTGGGACAGGGGCGTGTTTAGGACTGTGTGGCATCACCTCTTTTAACAACGTTCTGTAAGCGTTTGGGAACTGAGGAGAATAATTGCTGTAGATTTAATAGTGAAATGTATTCCCAT
The DNA here is from genome assembly GCA_016801105.1 of Esox niger. Taxonomy (NCBI): domain Eukaryota; kingdom Metazoa; phylum Chordata; class Actinopteri; order Esociformes; family Esocidae; genus Esox; species Esox niger. The sequence continues at coordinate 15,067 of JACXGJ010004067.1, forward strand.
TCTTGCTTGATGTAGGAGTTCAGCTGCTCAACAGTTCAGGGTCTCCTTCAGGGTCTCCTTTGTCGTATTGTCATATTTATATGTTTAATAATGCTCCAAAAGTTTTCAATGAGTGACAGGTCTGGACTGCAGGCATGCCAGTTGAGCACCCAGACCGTTTTACTATGGAGCTATGCTGTAATATGTGCAGAATGTTATTTCTGTCTTGCTGATATAAGACCTGAAAAAGACCTTGTCTAGATGGTGGCATGTTGCTCCAAAACATGTATATATATTTTTCAGCATTAATGGTGTCTTCACAGATGTGCAAGTCATCCATGCCATGTTCACTAATGCACCCCCATACCATTCTGGATGCTGACTTTTGAACTGTGTTCCTATAACCATCTGGATGGTCACTGTCTTCTTTAATCAGGGGAATGTGTCCATGATTCTCAAAAAGAATTTCCAAATGTTATTTGTCAGACAACAGGACAGTTTTCCACTTCGCCTCAGTCCATCTTAAATGAGCTCGGGCCCAGAGAAGGCAATGGCGTTTCTGGTTTATTTTGTTTATATATGGTGTGTTCTTTTTGTGGATGTAGCAACATACTGTGTTCACAGACAATGGTTTTCAAAAGTGTTCCTGAGCCTATGCAGTGATGTCCACTACAAAATCAGGTCTGATTCTAATGCAGTGCTGCCTGCGGGTCCGAAGATCACAGCCATCCAATTTTGGTTTTTGGCCTTGTCCCTTGTGTGCAAAGATTCTTCTGGATCCTCAGAATCTTTTAATGATATTATGTACCGTAGATGATGAGATCCTGAAACGTTCTGCAATTTTACATTCAGTAACATTATTCTTAAATTGTTGTACTATTTGCCAGTGCAGTCTATCACAGAGAGGTGAACCCCTACCCATCCTCTCTTCTGACAGGCTCAGCCTCTCTGAAATGTTCTTTAAAAACCCAGTCACGTTACTGACCTGTTGTCGGTTGATGTAATTATTTGTGTGATATTCCACCAGGTTTACCTTTTTAGCATTGCTCAACTTTTTCAGTCTTTTGTTGCCTCAGTCCCAGCGTTTTTGAAACTTGTTGCTGGCATCAAATTCAAATTTATTTTTCAAAAAACAATAAAATGTTTAAGTTTCACCATTTGAGGTTGTCTTTGTACTATTTTCTTCTGAATATAGGGTGGAAATGATTTGCACATCACTGCATTCTGTTTAAGCTTACATGTTGCACCGCATCCCAACTTCTTTGGTATCATGTCTATTTTTCTGTCTTATTTCATTTATTTACCCCTGATGGAGTTCCTGTTTGTCACCCTGTCCCCTATAAAACCGGTGCCCCTCGCAGTTCGTGGGGGAACCTGAGGATATACTCCACCCGCCGCACCGGGCTGCATCAGAGAAAGACACGGCGGGATGAAGAGAGGTCCAGGACACGACCGGACCCAATTCAATTATTATTCCAAATTTGGGAGCTGTTAAGATGGGTTGATTGTCGTGGTTTTCATTCCACCGGTCCCGTTTCGTTTGTGTGTGATTATAAACCTCCCTGGTCGCTCATACAACATATGCGTGTTACCGCTGTATTATACACTAGATGAGAGTGTCTGCTAAACTTCATCAGTGTAAAGCGGAAATAAAACCCCAGACTATGAAGACAAGTGCATGGCTGTCAAAACAATATTATGATATTTTTGGCTGGTAGATCATTAATTGTAAAAGGTCTTGATGATTCAAAGGAAAAGGCCCTAACACAGACTACAGGGGCCAAGATGGCGGATCAAAGCTGAAAATCGTCTTGATTACTTTTTTCTATTACTAGAAATACACAGTAGCCAGTTCTGACAGAACACTAGCAGAAGAGATTCACATATCTGCTGCTGCTCACTACAGCAGGTCTTTCCAAGCCTAGATTGGTATTGTCTGCACACATCACCCCCTCAGCCTTCCCCTAGAAGAATTGTTAAAGATTACCATGTTCACTGTCTCATTTCATTAGCTCCTTTCTGCATTATTTCCATGAAAATGCTCACTCTGGCAGTGAGCTTTCTGGAAGGGACAGAACACAATGCCAAGACCTAATACACACTTTGTCACATTTTAATAAATGGCTAAACAAATTAGGCTTACTCTGGTAAGATTCCGATGTAAGTTTGAAATGTAATGCCTGTACAAGTTTGGTAACTTCATAGAGGCCTAGAGACTCTTGAAAGCGTAATATTTTTCTGGTGGGAACTGGAATGTTTCCCTAGTTTAAGAATAGAATGTTTTAACTTAAAATGTAACTTCGTTTTATTTGGGAAAATATTACCTTTTTGACTTTTTGACCAATGCTTATTGTTATTATGTCAGGTCTGTGCTCAGAAATAGCATGATGTTGTGAATTAATGAAAATGAAAAGGCCTTATGTTGAATTTCTGTATTTTAATAGAAGAATGTTGGAGAAAGATGGAGAAAATGCGGAGTAATATTTTTCAGGAAATGCACTCACATTAAATGATTTTGGGAGCTCATTATCAAGATAAGAATATCTACTGGTGAAAGGAAGCCATACACCTTCAATTTGTGTTTCATAAGGTCCTGTTTTTTAGACAAACTGAAAATGAAACTAGTCTGAAAAGTTCTAGTCTGTTCAAATGCGAAAATAAGCATATCAACAACAAAATGTTTACACCTTTTGAAAGTCCAAATTGTATGAGTTGAGTTGAGAGTTTAAATGTGTTGCTGCCGTAATTCAGCAGCTTACATCCACAAGGTGGATGAGCAAGTTTGGGATATTCCCTTTTACTGAGGGATTGTTTTGTGTAGTGTGAACAGACCTGCTTGGAAGTCCTAAAGATCCACTTTGAACCCATCATCAAACATGGTGAGATAGATTGCAAGGCAAAAGTGAAACCTTCAGAAGGCGTCAGTGGTGTGGATTAAAGAAACGTGCACTGAAGCAGGCATATTTGCAGTCCTTACCAATCGGGTAAGTCATTCATAAAGATTTCATGAAGGCAGCTTGCAAGGTGGTCGAATTGAACATGCTTGAATCCAAGCTATAAGCCATTATAAATGTTTTCAAGCTAAAAAGCATGGTTTAAAGAAACCATAGCTCAATACGCTCAAACATTAATATCCCGCAAGAGCTGACTATACCCTATACAACAAGATGCAATTACAGTTCTCTATATATGATATCACCATGGTAACAACCATAACCTGTCTACTGCATCTTAAGATAGGATGTACGTGTACATTTTGGTAGGTTTATTTGAATGCGGTTTTAAAATTGCAAAAACAAAATAGCCTAGCCTAGCTTATAGCCTACCATATCAAATAGATAAAGAAATATGGAAAGGAAGAAGACAGATAAGAGGATGAGAAAGATAGATAAGAAGGAGAAGGAGGACAAAGACAAGGGTAATGAGGAGAAGGATATGGAGAGGACAGAGGAGGAGTAGACAATTAAGAAGAATATATAATTTTAAATTTTAACTGCATCAACCACCACATACTTTGGTCTAAAATTCCACTGTCAGGGATGCTGAAAATTGTGATATACTGTGATATACATTGTGTTATATACTCTATAGTGTGTGTAGCAATATGTTTTTCCTTTACATGATGTGATTGCTGACACTTTGGCCTATGATAATTCTGTATATATTTCAATGCTGTTAATGGTAATAATAATAACAAATTGAGATAGTCCCATCTTTCAACCAACATTGAGTGTATACACTTCACATAAATATTAGCAGAACGTTGCAGCAACTAATAATGTCCTTGTTGGAGTTTGTTTACATAATTGGAATATCATGACATAAAATTCTGATTAACTCCATACAGTCCTGTCCTGTCCATTCCAGTCCTACTGGAAAGTATATTGTTATTGTTTGGAGTTTATTAAACTGATACTTTTATCCAGAACGACTTTCAATAGTTAACACAAAGATGTTCACTATTTTTTGTTCATTTGTCATTGCAAGCAGGATACACAATGAATGAAAAATTTCATGAAATACTTACTAGCTGGTTCCCCCCCAGAATAACAAAAACAACAGAAATAATATAGAGTAAATAAGAGCAAAGAAATATGACAGAATACTAAAACGGGTCATCTCAATAACATATTCATCAGAAATACCTGGATATAATTCAATTTTCGCAATTTCGAATATTTTCATTTAACAACATTATTGCTCTAACTTTTCCTGGCTGAAGTATGTTCAGAGAACGATTGTGGAAAAATGAGGTCATACCCGCACAATTTCATAACTTGGCAGAATATTTGCTTTTGGGTTTTCGGGGTAATGCCCCGCATCACCACTCCCAGCCAGCAAAATCTGTATAAATATTAAAGATCGAGGAACCCTGTCAGTTTCCTTCAAACGGGCCAATTTTCACTGACGCACATTGGGGCAGTTTGGTGAGGAGAGGAGGAAGGATGGTCTGAGAGCAAAACGGATCGGCAGCTCCATCTGCATGCAGCGACAAAACCTGCAGCAAACGCGCACTCACCCAGTCATCAAATTCTACGCATCAGTGAGTGAGTCGCTGTGCAACCTGCGAAATTGACTGAGCTCTCCTTTGCGCTTCAGACCTCCTGCCAGCACAGATTTCACAATTGCTCTGGATACGGATTCATCGACTTTTTGGCTGCTTTTGTATTTAGGACTGATTTAAACAATTGTATTTGCTCAATAAGGTAATTTGAAGAAACTGTAATATAAGGATATTCCGTAAACTATTACACATTTCACTCATTAGACATAACTGTACATAAGTGGTGACGACTGTTAGCACTTGGGTGCACGCGATACCACTGTGCGTGAACAGGTGTATTATACAGTACTTTAATTGGAAGCATGGACTAGAATGTTGCCTTTCCATGGATTTTCACTGATGCCCAAAAGTGGAAGTCGGAATAGTCATTGCTGAAATGTTACTGTGCCAAAATGGATGTAAAGTTTTCCAATAAAGGTAAGTTTGAATTTGATTTCTAATCGCTTATGTGTTATAAACGAACAGATAAGTCGATGAATTACGTTTTTAAGTTTTTGGCAAAAGTGCATGGGTAATAAATTACGTAATAAATTATTTTCTGATGGATTATTTAATTGCGTAATAATTTTTTTTCTTTTGGATCTTGTCGCAACCAGTTGTCAATGATCAATAGACTTCCCATTCAAATAGATGAAAAATGTGTTTTAATATAACGTTTTAGTTTAATTGTCACCTTCTGTTACAGTATGTGAAAGATATAGTCAATGATAGCAACGCACCTGCGTATTAATTGTCTTATCAAGGTTATTTTACATTTATGTGTCTGCCTGTAATGTATATTACCTTTGCATTCTTGAAAATCGAAACACAACATAGTATTTCAAATACTATGGGAATACATTTAGCTTTAGCAAAATAAAGAAAATGTAATTATCACATACAGCAATTCGCATATGAAAACGTCTCGATCTCGGTACATTTTAGGTGCAATTAAAATGATGGATTGACAAAATATTCAAACCTTGTCTCAGACTTAGAAAGTGGATTTTAGTCAGACAATTCAGGAACATTCTGCACACATCTGCTCAAAAAGACATTTTGGTTTGTCTTTGCACTTTTATTAAAATGTGTGTAATTATTCCATGAAAAGTAACAACTATACCAGCAAAACATTTTCAAAAGGTGTTTTTTCCGTTTAAGTAATGGTGCAACACTGCAAAACCATTACAACTACAGATATGTACATAATTCATGAGAACACAATTAAAACCCTGCGTTTTAAAAAGTATTGTGACGGCAGCATCAATTCATGGGCATACATGTAATTTGGGACTACAGTGTGTCAGAAATAAAATAATTACGAAATGAGTGAAGCCTGGGTGAAAGTATTTAAAAAATAAATCCCTGTTAGAGTTTTATTCATAGCAAGTCGAGTACACACATGTTTATGCTAATGACGTAGAGACCAAAACGAGTAGCAAATATATGTAAATTATAAATGTGTATTGCCTCACAAATGTTTTGCATCTCTGCCCTTCTTCAGTGTATATACAAGATGCAAAAAACACCAGAAATGTTTCCCAGGAGGTGCTGATATTATTCCCGAGGGATCTAGTTTCAGCGCTGTCATTAATTTGCTTAAAAATCTGCAACAAGTTTTGAAAATTGCTGTCTGTGAACGATTCCCAACCAAATATATTATCTTTCAGCTATACTGACAAATCAGTGGGCAAATGTCGCTCTAGGAGATATGCAAAGTCTGTAGTATATTATTCAAAATTATTCACAGATTTAATGGACACCAAAAATGCTTCTACCAAGTGTTTACTCTGCAGGGTGGAAAGACATACACCAGACATATTATTGTAATTATTCTTATAACTACTCTCTAACCGGTTAGCACAGGTTGCCCATGCGTTGTGTTACTTCACAATCTCTCATAGACGGCTAACAGTTACCCAGTTGACCCAGCCCAAAGTAAGGACTTATACTCATGTAATTAACTACAAACCCTCTCCATGTTTGCGCAATCAAACACATAATTAAGTGCTTGGTTTTACCAAGATAAACATATCTCAAAGAAACTACATAGAAATAGGCATTAAAGGACTCAGTGTAGTGCCTGACCTCTGGATCGAATTAATATATAGTAATGATACAATCTCTGAGTGTAGCTCAGTTCAGCTATGATCCTTTTCATTACTCATTTTAGCTGAGGAATCAATGGCACATTTTTAGTCTCACATTAGCTTGAGGCTGTTTGTCCAATCAATTATGTCAACATTCGACATCAATGTTTACAGAACATATTGCTTATTTTTTTCAGAAGAATGGAAGTGACACATGGGTGTAAAGTCCCAAACATTCAACACATTCAAATAAAATCATAGAAAGCCTTCAGGAAGAATGTAGCACACTCCAGGTCCTGTAAGTGAAGGGCAGGCTTGACTATCCCAATGCTGAGTGAAAGACAGCCATAGAGAAACCATTACAGGCTAACAGTTGCCATGGTGCTTTGAAGGGACTTATTCACCCCCCCGTCATTGAGTCACAATGTTCTCCCCCTCTCTCCTTTTGCCTTTCCTCATACACTATTCCTAGGTGGAATGGGACGCTAGTGTATCCTTACTCCACCCTGGAACACACCTAACCAAGCTCTCTTCCCTGGAACAATGGATGCCTGGCCTTTCCTCCCGTCGCCCCCTAACCTTTCCCTGGCAGATCCCCTGTACTACGACAGCTACTTCCCAGGGAACGAATCTGACCTGGGGTCCCGGAATGACACTCCGGATGAGTCCCACCATGGCTTCGACAAGACCAGTTCTGTGGTCATCACCTTCATCTACTTCACAGTCTGTGCCATGGGGCTGACCGGAAACACCTTGGTGATCTACGTCATCCTCCGCTACGCCAAGATGAAGACAGTCACTAACATCTACATTCTGAACCTGGCCGTGGCGGACGTCCTCTGTATGCTGAGTCTACCGTTCATTGCCGTCCAGCTGGCCCTGGTCCGTTGGCCCTTTGACTCCGTGCTCTGTAGCCTGGTCATGACTGCAGACTCTCTGAACCAGTTCACGAGCATCTTCTGCCTCACGGTCATGAGCATCGACCGCTATCTGGCTGTGGTCCACCCAATAAAGTCCACTAAGTGGCGGAAGCCACGTGTGGCTAAGATCATAAATCTGACCGTGTGGGGAGTGTCACTGCTGGTCAACCTACCAATTATGATCTTCAGTGGTCTGACGTCCAATAGGAACCATGCGTGGGTGTGCACTATAGTTTGGCCGGAGCCTCAGGAAGCCTATCGGACGGCGTTCATGTTCTACACCTTCTTCCTGGGCTTCTTCCTGCCGCTCACCGTGATCTGCCTCTGTTACCTGCTCATCATCATCAAGGTGAGAGAATCCTCATCACTGTCAGTGGCGTTTCATTCTCAGTTTCACTCATCTTCATAACGGACATCTCGGGTGAAGTTTTCCACGTACTCTGATAGACACAATTATGAATAAATATATAAGAGCAGTAATAGGAAAGTCATTTTGAATGAAAGTGTAGCAAGAGAGCGTCAGGTTTTCCAGACAGGCAAAACAATCACAAGTGCACTTGGAAGGGAGATAAGAGACCTAAAGCAAGTCTACATTTATTCTGGGTTGTTGACGAAACGTTTTGCATGTTCTTTTATGATGAAGCCAGTACATTAAAGGCTTTTCTACCTAAAATCCACATGAGGGCCTGCAAATGAGTTTTATATTCAACCAAGTATACATATTCATCACTATAATGCAAATAATTTGTTGGAAGACAATTCCTGGCCACCCTAAAGTGACCCGGTGAAACTGAAGATGCAGTATGACTACAGAACAAGGAGCCCAGACATCTAAGTATATGAAGGTAGTATAACCACATTTCCCCTGTCTCCCGGTTCAACAGGTGAAGTCGTCAGGCATGCGTGTCGGCTCCACCAAGCGAAAGCGCTCAGAAAGGAAGGTGACCAGGATGGTGTCCTTCGTAGTGGTCATGTTCGTTCTCTGTTGGCTGCCCTTCTACGTGTTCAACGTCACTTCTGTGATTGGCACCATCAAGACCACGTCCATCCTCAAGAGTACCTTCGAGTTCGTGGTGGTGCTGGGCTATGCCAACAGCTGTGCCAACCCCATCCTGTATGCCTTCCTGTCGGACAACTTCAAGAAGAGCTTTCAGAACGTTCTGTGCTTGAAGAAGGTGGCAGGACTGGACGAGGCGGAGCGCAGCGACAGTCGCATGGACCGGACCCGGATGGTCACCGACGCCACGGCGGAAACACACAATGCCGCACTGCTCAATGGCGAGCTACAGACCAGTATCTGAGCCTTTTCAAAGTGTTTGAGGAACTGTGTGTGTGTGTGTGTGTGTGTGTGTGTGTGTGGCTTTCTTTGTTAGTGTAGGTTTGAACTCACCCCCAGTAGTCAGCTATTCTGAGGTTGTATTGGAGCTCCATGACTGTTTCTTCTCCCTCAGCAGATGGATGGTTTCATGCCCACTAGATGGGTGTGTGAAGAAGTCAGACAAATTATTCAGACTCTTCTTTAATCTCCAGGACAGTGGTTGAAACACCCAGGATACTGTCAGTTACATCACACCTGTCAAGAACCATGTCAGAAAACAGAGAAAAGGATTCAACTGTAGAAGATGGAAAAAGATGTCTCTCATTTTATATTGATACTGATTGATTTGTACGATGTTGAGGGCAGGATACGAGAAAGAACGATTTTGATTAAAAAACAGCTTATTTATTGATGAGCAAGAAGTAACTTGCCCAGTCAGTTGACTGAAGCTGGAGAACATAAAATGTACAACCACGATCACTGACTTGAAAAAGACTGCCTTGGTAAAGATTCACACTAGATGTTGCTTTTGTACATAGACATGGTTTTCTGTGATGTGTGTTTGATACACTTGTGAACCCCAGTTTAGCTTAGATCACACAACCTGATTACTGTCTGTTATGGCAAACATTCATCTACAGACAGTCATTACTTCTCGATTTAAATTCCAGCACGGCCAATTGCGGGGAGAGTACGAGAGCTTGCATGAGAATGAGACAGTGCAACGATGGCAGCGATGAGAAGTTGCTTAGTATTTGTGCATTGTGCTTTGAACTACTGTGCCGTTTATTGTTACATGAATCTCCATTGTGTCAGAGATATATTTGTACTGACAGTTTTTGTGCCCATGCTCGGGAGAAATTGTCTGTTACTCCCAAACAGTGTTAGATTGCATCATATCCGATCATTATCAAAGGATAGTCTTGGAATGACGCAGTTGGGGAACCTTTCACCTGGCACACACACACACACACACACCGCTTTCACACACAGCATGTTAATATAGAGGTTCTTAACTGATATGACATTCTCCCTTCTGCTGTCAGCGCTAGTCTGCGATATAGCATGCCCCCAGCAGAACCAAGCTGTGGAGGACCCACGGTTGTTGGTGCTCAACAGAATGTGTTGAGTTCTGTCTCAGTGGACATCACTACCTGGTGCGGTGACACCCAGCCAAAGGAGTTGGGGAGGGAACTGTGGCTGCCATGTTGTGGTTGGTAGAGAGATGGGTGTACTGTACAATCAGAGTCCAAGGGCAGCAGCGTTATCTCTACAAATATGTGTGCAGACAGAGAATCCACTATTCTGTGTGTGTGTGTGTGTGTTTCAGAGTATACCCCCTTACCCTTGTCCTTGCATGCTTTCGTATGCATGCTTAGGCGTCTGTGTGTTTGCTTCTAGGCCTCAGTGTGTTTCCGTGTACGAGCCACTAATTTCACAGTCCATTAAGGCGGTGAAATCAGCCTCCGTAATTTGCATCATTATGCCAAAGTCACTCACCCATTTACAGTAGGCCAGGTAGGGCTGTAGTATGGTAGGGGGTTGTATTAAATGAACAGCCCCGTCTCCGTGCGGTGTCCATTCGTAAAGGGCTAAAACATTATGAAGAAGCCATGAATGAACTGTCCATATGTCACTGGAATACAACCACGTTCCTGTCCATCACCCCACACGGCCACATGGAGTCCGCAACACATCGGGTACAACAGGGGACAACAGGTGGTGGTCGTGTTGAGGGACTTCACTTAGGGTTTCACCTAAAATGTACCAATGTTTGAGGCAACAGATGAGGAGAAGGAGAAAGGGGAGATCAACGAGAAGGGCAGGTATTAGATAAAAGGTTTGACAGTGAGCAACTACAGCGTTGTCCTCTGTGTCTGAGCAGTCTGTGCCTCTACTTTCCGGCTGCATGCTAACCGAATGCACAGTCCAGGTCAAGGTTCATGATGTGTCATCATAATTCATTCATTTTTACGTGTGAGTTCTCAGATAGATGCCATTTTATTGGAAAGTAATCATATTATAAAATAATTTAGGGCAGTGTGTGCGTCTGTGTGTGTGTGTTTGTGTGTGTGTGTGTGCGTGTGTGTGTGTATGTATGTATGTTAAGCCCAGTCTTAACTTCCTAAGGTCAAGGCAACCAGCTAGATGATACACTCTAAGGTAGAAATGTCAGTTGAACTATAGAGAGCTCTTTGTGGAAGACGATTTGGAGCTAGGTAAAGAAGCTTTAATGTATTCGATGTAGGGTTCTGCAAAGAACCCCCTGTTAATTGTCCTGCCTAGAACCCACAGTTAAAAGTGGGTTGGGGTAGAAGTCTCCTTCTTCTGTATTGGTCTGTTAATCAAATACCACAAGTTCTGCATACAGGAACATTGCTAAAATACATCCAATGGCGTTATCAATCAAGGAAAATCTCAGCTACACACCAGTATGACTGGTATAACGTTGAGGTGATTTTACTCTAATTTGATTTTGAAGTGGATTGTTACTTTAACAAAAAATATATCAGTTTTGGCAAGAATATTTCATTTATTTATTTTTGGGAGAATTCATTTTTCTATAGTTTCAAATGACATGGTAACTGACCTCTATTATTCTACACATTCTGTAGATACCATTACAATAAATGCCAAGAATGGAGAAAGAGTGAAGACATTCTAATATACAGTACATTGACCTAAAATAAACTAGTCAAATCTTAGAAATGTTATTATTCATGTATAGGATTGCAAAGATAGATTCTATTGTTCTAGAGTTATAAATATTTAGAACTGAAATTGGGATTCTACTTTTTTTCAGATACCAAAACAAAAAAGTTTCCCAATTAAATAAGGCCTTTGACTAATACTTTGGGATTGAACATCAAGAAGAAAATACATTTAAATATAATACTGATGGCACTAGGTATGTCCATGATGATGTCTCTGAATACTTTACTAAATATACACTATTTTTGGCAACAGTGGGTTGTTCTCCTCAACCCTCTGCAGGTTCTTATTAGCTGTGGGCACAGTTGGCTACTGTGAAACTGAAAAAACAAATACCAGTGGTGCTAAATATCACAAGACAAAAAAATGAACTTTTTCGTATTACACATAATGCTTTAAAGAATTGGTGATTATATAACAATTCAAATTATATTTATCTACAACAACTACAAAAACTATTTTACCATTTCCACACCGAAGATAAAAGAGAGGTCTTCCTCAACAAAAAAGCAACAGTGTGGACAGTAGCAGAAAAATAATTATCCTGTCAAACTTAACAAAGACAAAAACATACATACAGTATTTTTCATTTCCGCCTACTCTAGATTTTTATTAGATTTGCTGCTATCATTGCCAATTCTGCCTTGATTTTGCATTGGTCATCCACCAGGTAGTCTGGCTTTATATAAGCAGAGAGGACAAGGAGGCAGAATGTGAGTGATACAAAGTTCGATGCAGTTCCTCTGTACCATGTGAACATATACAGTAACATTCAAAATTATTTTAACCCCGGACTAGTTCTCTCATTTCATTGAGTTACATATAGCACACTGAACTTTTACTACTTGCTATTAACACTCCAAAGGTGACCTTAGTTTAATGTTGTGAAATATTTGTTAGAGAAAACTAACTTTTGACCCATTGACCCTCCCCAATGACCCAGATGAAATAAACTACAAAATAAGACTTACTTTACCATTGGCCTCCACCTTTGAAAATGTGCAGTTGCTGTCAAATCATCTGGATAATAACTGTAATAATAATCTGAATGATCATGTCGTGCTGTGAATCTGGAAAATAAAAACTGAAGAGCGTTCTCCAAAAGTTAGAGATAAATTCATTCAAATGCATGGATTAGATACTAGATACTAATAATAACTATGTTTCTGGAGATCCAAGAGAGCACAGTTGGATCAGTAATTAGGAACAAGAAAAGGCTTCACACCACCCAGGTACCACCAGGACAAACAATCAAACATGGAGACTTGTAAGAGAAGCCACAGAGAGGCCAACAATTATCCTGAAGGAGCTAAAGAGTTCAGTAACTAGGTTCAGTCAACCATATCAAGAGCTCTGCAAAAAAATTCCAATGATGGCTTCTGATTGGCTGTGAAATATGGACTGTGCGAAATGGGGATGGAAGTTTGATTTCAACAGACGTGTTGTGGTGCCATTCAAGCAATGAAATAAATAAAACACTCAGCTAGTAATCTTTCAATCTGTAAACATGCAGGGCAAGAATTAATAGAATAATGCTGACTGTGGCAAACAGGGGCTTAACCCGATGTGTATACATGGAGTTCAACAATGGAATATTGATCACAAAGAATAATTATGGCTTCTGCTTGGCAGCCCTGCTCCTCACTACTCTGTCTTCCTCCAACTTAATGGGGACTCTGGGGTAGGATTCTCTCCCCAATTGCAGAACTTTCGACCCTCCATCTCTTCCAACGCAATGTTTTCTTTACAAACACTTGCAACATGACCAAACGTATTCCTTTTATGATGCAGCAGAGGTTTCTGCTCAGACATCCCACTCTATCTCATACACATAATCAAACATCGGTAAAATAGAAATGCATTCTTCCATCTTTTCAACAGTGCAGTTTAGGTTACTTTTCACTGAAGCAAGACTGCCATCAGTAAAATCGGAAACAGCTAAAGATTCTATTTAATGCCACACAATCTAAGTGGTGTGACAGAAGTGATTTGGAATCATGGTCTAGCTGTTAGGTTTGCACTGCTTGAGAAGCTGGGGTATTCCCCTTGGGTGTGTTAGTAAATGGTCAGGCTCCCAAGCTGAAGACTGAGGTTTGATTCCTACCTAGAAAAAGACGGCACACTTCAGGTGTCTCAATAAAGGAGGTGCTCTTCAAAGGAGGAATCTGACAGACATTGGTTATAAGTTGTCTTTCACTGCTATATTAGCCCTGACAATTGAATGTTCCCCTTGGAACTTTGCCAGATCCTCTTGGTCTGACCATCGGTCTGACCAGGTGTTTAACACAAACGTCTGGCTGTATGATTCCCTATATGATTCCCTCTGGGGGAACGAGCATAGCCTGCCGAGTGCTGAAAACTTCATTTAAATGAGCCAAGTTCAAAAGATAGGTCAATGTGTTGGCTGCTTTATCTTATATTAGTGCAACATGTCTTTCCCCCATAATGTCCGAATTCAAACGGGTTTCCTTAAACAATGCTACATTATATTTTAGACTATCAAGACGTATTATTATGAGATCATTTCTCTCATTGATCCTAAATCGTACAAGGGATCCACATATGAGAGCCAGACTGTACATCCAGAAAAAAATGTAATTAAACATTGAAACTTTAGCTTCGTAAATGTATGTTATATTTGGAAATAAACATATTGTCTGGTCCTATGATTTGTGAATCAACTGAAAACTACAAATCAGAATCTGCTTCGGGTTTACTTCAGACTCCCTTCTATACTTATTGCCTTTCAATCAACCATGAAAGAAAACCAAAATACAAATGGTTTTATCTAGAATTGTTTTCCTAAAAAAGAACCAATGATTAAAAAATTGTTCGTCAAATGGGAATGGTTCTTGGTAGAACCCCTTCGTACTGAATCTCCTCAAAACCCTTGTAGGGTATAGGGCTGAACACATGGTTTTACATATCACTCTTTTTTTAAGTTTACTGGATGTATGTCTAAACAGGATGCAAGATTTGCCCTGAGGTCAAATTATTCCATTCCCTCCATCCTGTCAAGTGTCCTTCTCTTAGGTTTGGACGTAAGTGGCTCCACTTTAGAAGGTACTAGTCCTCTATACAGTTGACTGTTGGTCAAATGAAGGGGCAGTTTTCAAGATTAAATCTATCATATTTGGTCCTTACTGTGCTTTCCTCTGGCTCACCTGTGCTTATTGCTGTCTGGGTGCAATTTTGTAGCCTGGTCCAACGGGCCTGATGATGAGTAACAAGGAATTGGCATCACAGCACAGTCTCAAAGTGCTACAGTGTTACGAGTCGGAAAATTGTATTGGGGTAGTAACTTGCTTTTGAGACAGTGTACAATGAATGTCCCCCAAAACATTTTACATTATTATTTTTTAAACAACCCCTTATATTGTTAGTTTGAATATAGAGTTTGAGCTAGCAGCAGTGGCAATCAGTTAATATAACTAGTGATGGGTAGTAGGGGGTAACTTGCCCCCTGGGGTAAATTGCAACCCCATGTAATTCACAAACATCCCACAAAGTGTGACCACATTTTTGCCCAACAATTACCCTGGCTGCCACTGATCTTGCTTAACAAAAAAAATCACTTTTGACATATTTCAGCAAAACGATTTTGACCTAAATGTATCTTTTTTTTATGTAAAAAGAAATCCAGATAGGTTTAAATTAATTTAGATCTATAAATGTAATGTTTGTGTTCAAGTAGTAAAGCCTTCAGATAAGTAATCCACTTGTTTAGAGAGAAGATTTTGAATAATTTTAAAATGAAGTAGTAATATGTTGGTTGACCATGTTGGAGGTAACTGTCCTCCATCTACAGAAGGTAACTGGCCCCCAAGGGCAAATTACCCCCCTTATGGCTATGCATGTCATTTATAGAATTACAGGCTCAGTTTGTGCTCGCTAATTATAATTAGCATTAATTACAAAACAATTATGCATAAAACAGATTAAACTGATTTTAATACATGTGTAAGCCCTTTTTGGGTCAAGCAAACCCCCTGGGCCAGTTAACTCATTATGGGCCAGTTACACTTGAACAAAAATAATCTGGGCACCCCCGTTATGCGGCATATCAGTTATGGTTCCTTTGATTGCTACAACGTTACTTGGATAACTGTGGTAATTCTAGAGCTAATACATGCAAACGAGCGATGACCTTAGGGGGATGCTTGCTTTTATTAGACCAAAACTCGACTGCTTCGGTGACTCTGGATAACCTCCGGCCGATCGCGCGTCCAGTGCGGCGGCGACGTCTCTTTCGAATGTCTTCCCAATCAACTTTCGATGGTACTTTCTATGCATACCATGGTGACCATGGGTAACGGGGAACTAGGGTTCGACTTCGGAGAGGGAGCCTTAGTAATGACGACCACCTCCAAGGAAGATCTTACGAGGTTCTATTTCAGACACAATGGTCATAAAAATTGAGAAATATGCACTAACCCGTCAAATCTGGTAGGGATATCACCCAAAATGTTGCAAAATGTCTCCCTCACTTGGTTAGTTGATGATTCCTACTGGTGGGTGCAGGGATACAAAGTCAATGCAATTGTCAGGAATACGCTGTGGAAACACTAATCATATCATTTAAGAGGATTAAAGAATACTTTTATACAATCCAACAACCATACAAGCAGATGTTGTCAGATGGTTGATCTATGAGTCATATTTTGGAACTGATCGATTGTTTAAGAGACTTGTATAGAGTGTTAGACGAGTTCAAAGCTTAATCTTGGTTTTATATCAAATCTTTTATAAATATGTAGATTTATTTATTTGGTATTATTTATTTGGTAATTACTACTCCTACTACTACTAACAACAATACCAAAACTACAACTTGCAATCAAAAGCAGTCATATTTCTGAATGCACGGCGTTACGTTTGACTAGCTTGTAATCGTTTTCCGTGCAGTTGATGTTGATGAGTGTGTAGTTTGCATAAATTTCATGAAACCTGTTTTTCAACTTCATGGACAGCACCATGACGGTTCTTGAAAAATGGTCTCATACTGAAAACTAAGATGTAATACTTTTTGGCTTTTACAATTTACATTATCGCATGAAATTTTTACATTTCAAGAAAAATATTGTCTACTGAAATGCAAACCAAATTAATTCAAATCTTTAATAAAAATGCCCTTTATCAAATTCTAACATAAAAACACAACATATGAACGTGTGTTGTGTCCATGAATCAAAAATACATTATTCTAATCAAAGCTGACTCTAAAATAAAATATATATTGTACAAAAATTTTGTAATTACCATAACACTTTTACAGAAATTCCTCTAAAATGTTACATTATTTGAAACACAACATTTAAGTCACTCATTAAGGTTAATTAAGTTACAGCTGTCTTAGATTAGCACATTTAGTTATTGAATTGGCTTCATAATCCCTCCAGGTATATTGGCTGGGCCAGTGACTCTCTAGGTATATTTCCCTCCAGGTTTGTTTCTGGGCCAGTGGCTCTCAGGGTTTATATCCCCCAAGAAATGTTGTCTGGGCCAGTGGCTCTCTGGGTATATATCATTCCAGGTATGGTTTCTGTTGCTTGAGGTCATGTGATAGGGGACTAGGGACCATCTGATTCATATGCTGAAGTATCCTTTTAGATCCAAGGAATGCTGTCATTTTTCTGGTGACCTGTTTTATCATAGGACCATGCTTCGGGGCTACCTGGCCTGACGACTTCTTGCTGGTCGTCCCTGTCCATGCCCATCTGGTTGTCTCCGTCCGTGTCCATCTGGTTGTCCCTGTCGGTGTTTACCTGGCCATCAATGTCTCTTTCCACCTGGTAGTCCCTGTCCTTGTCTACCTGGTCATCCTTGTACTTCTCCACTTGGTTGTTCCTGTCCCTGTCTATCGGGTCGCCCCGTCCTTGTCCACCCGGTTGTGCATTTGATCTGTATTCCACTTGAATACTCAGGACACAGCCCAACTTTATTTATTAACCTGCTGGTCATCTTAACATGCATAAACATTGCTGTTCAAAAAGGTCACAAACTCTTAACATTTTCCAGAACAGGACTGTCTCAGAGTCTGGCTCCTCACTTGGTTTTTCCTACATCCCAACTACACTAGCAAGTGTTTCCTAGCCGCCGTGTCTCCTATATTGGTTCCTGCTTGGTCTCAGGGGTTTAAGGCAGGGTATTTATAAAAGCACTTTGTGACAATTTCTTATATAATGTATTTTTTTAAATAAAAGATTGATAATGAGATAAATAAAAAAAATATGTGTTATGGTTAACTAATACTACAGAAGCAATGTTATACCTTAACAATGTATTTTTTTATGACTTTTTCTTAATTAAAAGGTTTAAGTTTGTAGTTGTGGAAATGAAGAAACATATATAGTAAAAACTCAAAAACTAAGACAGAATGTCTCACTTCTAAATATAATTCTAAGTCATAATATTTGTGTGAATGACACGTTTGCACCTTCCTTTATCTTCCAATTTGACTGAACATCTGTTTCTTGTAGGCCTATTTTGAGGTTAGTAGGTTTCTGTAGGTGTCTGTATATTGTCTGTTTCTACATGAAATCTTCTACTGAACTACACCAGGTGCAGGAGGGTGTTATATGTTTCCAGTTTACTTTCACACTGACTCAACACACATATCTACTTTGCTATTATCTCATTGCAAAATCCCTATTACAAATGTGTTGTTATCAAAGTAGCTCATAAGAGCAGCAGACAATCGGATATCTTTAGGCTGAAAGACAAATAGGCTACATCACCTGGACAAGACACTTGTCTGTGGTAAAGCCTTGAATACAAACATTATAATGATATGAATGTTTTCTTGTAACTACGCAACCAGACACATTGGGTCATATTTTACAGTCTCTGCTTTGACTTTGGCTTAGTTTATGTAGTCATGTAGCAGGCCCAGTCATCCATGCTTGACTTACAGTTAATGCATTCATTTTAAGACAGCTAGATGAGATGGCTGTCCTCTTGTAGGGGTGCGACAGCCCAAAGACCAGAGGTGGCAGGGCAAAGAACCTGCACGGGGATGTCGGCTCTGTGCATTGCCGAGAATATGCATAGTAATGATGCAACCAGGTTCAACTCAAATCTTTCAATCCTAGGGCAGAAGCACAGTGTGAGTTGTTGAAGCATGTGATTCATATGCATGTGAAAACATACAGTTAATTTACAGTAAATGGCCTGTGTATTGGTAATCCAGGGCAGATTACCACATGCCATCAAATAGCACAGTGATATAACACTGGAAGTCTATAAACATGCAAGACTCTAGATTAGCAATACAGTACTGATTGTTTATTGCATTAATCTGACCAGTATTTTACTGATCAAGACTGAGGCTACAAGGTTCTAATTGCACAATGCATAATGAGAAATTTACAGTAGCATCATTGAATTCACATCCAAGACGTC
This sequence comes from Esox niger, assembly GCA_016801105.1. Taxonomy (NCBI): domain Eukaryota; kingdom Metazoa; phylum Chordata; class Actinopteri; order Esociformes; family Esocidae; genus Esox; species Esox niger. The sequence continues at coordinate 34,030 of JACXGJ010004067.1, forward strand.
AGAATGTTTAGTGAAACCAAATCAACTTGATTGGATCCTTGGCATTACACATTATACATTTATATTCAGGGTGAAATGTGCCAACTATGAAAATCCAGTGACATTTGTTAATCCTTTTAAGGGGTTAAAATAACAAATAAAACCTTATGGCTCTGAAATGACTATCTTTGTTCAGCAAATTATTTATATTTCAGTAGAGAGGTTAAGATATTTAGAATTTATTATTTAATAATCAAATAAAGGGAAATGTCTATTTTTGAATACCCTATGGAAATACTCTTATTCAATCCATATTTTTAAATGGATAGTTAACAAAAGTGAAAAATAACTATGAATCAACTATTCTAGCAACATTACCAAAGATTAAATGAGTAAACTAAAAGTGTTAGTGTCTGCCATTTATAGTTAGTAAACTACTTGTTGTTTATGAATGAAATTTGCTACATTTGTAACTTTTGCGAACTACCCCTTCTTTGAATTTTTCTTTACGATACAGAAGACATTAACAGCAATTCCTCTCTATTTTTACAGTAATTACAGTAAATTATTGACATTCATCTGACAAAGTTTTTGTGTTAGTAATTGACAAAGAGCCCAAACTTCTGAATGATCAAGGACAAGGTAGTATCTGAAAAACAAATTGAAAGTCACAAATTTCCAAACTTCCTCTTTCATGACTCATGAAAGATACAAGATACATCATAGTAATAATTTTGTGTTAACTGGACTATAGAAATAACCTAACATGATTGAACAAAAACCTTTACATTTTCAAAAAAATCTCATAATTTTATGACCACCTGAAGAGCCACTTAATGTGAACCAGTGTTTGAGCAAAGGCTGCAGTAGAAATAACCTTGTCCCTAGGTCACACAATGTAAACTACCATTGTTGCATTTACCAAAGATTTCCCACCACCCTACTGACTCATATACAATTGTGGGTGAGGCACAAAAATACATATATACATATTCATATTACAAAACTATCAAACTAAGTATTTTTTGTATAAATTAGGCATGACTCATCACAACTGGAGCTCATCTTTTATACAAAGGGGAAGTCCCAGAAAATATATTGTGGTTTTAACCAAATAAGCCCCTAACTCAAATACATGTTGTCTGTGATCTGCGCATGAGAAGCACATTTCAAGATGCACGTTCATAAGATGGCTTCCATCTCTTTATAGGTAAGTCCTATTATGTCAAACACAACTTCCTAGTATGTATTTGTATTTACATATGAGTTGGTTAATGGGTCTATTGATCATGGTTTATAGGTTTTTGAAAGATGGATGGGCATTTTTTTATTATTAATAGTCTACTTGGGAAAGGAACTGAGAACTAAACAAGGCTTATTCATTGGATATTTAGAGCTAAAATCAACATGGTTCCTTCAATACTCTCTGTAATCTGCAATGACCAGTGTTTGACCCATCGGGCTAATGGACACATAAAAATCATATTGTTGTATTATAGAATGATTAAGGCAAATTCACAGATTTTTTTTTTTTCTGTAGTTGAAAACTTGTGACGTAGTTAGATTTGTTGAGCATATGTGCTTTTTCCAGCTCAGTGATTTTGTGCCTTGTAGAGCATTGCAGTTTGCTTTTGTTCGTTTAAAATCAGAGAATCTGTTCTTAGAGGGTGGACCTCTCTTATGATATCGGATGGAATATGTTGAACAAGTCAGTAAAGCACACAGGCTCAATTATTTGCCGTTCCAGTTTACATACGTTTACTTTTAGGTGTATAGACGTTGGTACACAATCTAAAAGTAACACTCCGCCCCTTCCAAAAAATTCCATTGTTGTTCATCAGAAATATCTTATAATCCAAATATTCGATTTTTAACTTAGTAGAGGTGAAATTGTTAAAAGAAAAAATATTTTTTATCAAGAAATGAACAGGATTCTCAAAAGCGTATCAGAATTATTAGCCCACAGAAATTATTTTCAACTAAATGTAATAGATGTACAGTTTAGCCTACTTAAGTATATACAGCCCGGAAAAATATGTAAGGCCAACTGCACCTGTAAAATCTGCATATTTTTTCAAGCACATCTTAGACATTATGAACTTTTAAACTGTTCAGTGGGGAATTAATATGATGTGAAGTGTCACCTATCAGCAAGGGAAAGATCACAAAGCACACAACTGATAAGATTGTTGATCAGAATGATTTTGACAATGGCAGTACAAAATATATCATCAAACACGATAATAAAGAAACTGAAATCATTTGCCCACGCAGTGAGAAGGGTAGTTTGAGGCAAATATAAATAATTTTTGAAAAATTCAGTGAGGGAGAGCAGTAACCCTTCTTAAAAGCCATCTGAGGATGTTGCAAGAGTACAATTAGACCAAGAAATCCTTGAAATAATGATAATCAACAAAAAAAGTCATTCAGTCACAGCAAAAATTTGAATACATGTTACGCTATAAGTCTCAGTCAAGGCGTTAGCAATCTTCACTTTAGTGTCAACATATACAAAGATTGGCTAGCTATCAGTAAAGCTAATGAATGCTATGCTATGACAAGCTCCAGAAAAGGACAGGCTCTGTGTGGAGATCCCTTCTCAGTAGTTCAGCTCGTTCACACTACAGCCGCACAGATTAACAGAAAGCCCACAGAGACAATATTTCCTGACTTGGCAGAAATGTCAACAAAGTTTGGGAGCCCAAATGTGTAATGCAGTCTATCATCATCAATTAAGTTGAAATAATTGTGTGTTTTCACTGACAGCACTTGCCTTGTTTCTGTTTGATTTTCATTATCTTTCCAGCACTTTAGTGACAGGAGAATTGTATATTACTTTTTAAATCCGCATGACCAACTACCCAGCAATGAGTGGTCTTATGGTTTACCCTTTTTTCCAGATATTTACAGATAGTCCCCTTCAAAATATTCATGCAAGTCCACACCCTGAGCGTCCCCCCCATCTCTCACTTAGTTAGCCAGAGTTTCCTCCCTCTCTCATTCAGTGAGTCAGAGTGTAGGTTGACAGCTGAGCCAAGCTATGGGAGTAGGCTGCCGTGAGGGCCACTTCTGGGACGGCCTGCTCAGGGTGTGTGTGACCTGTCAGATGGTCTGCCAGCAGCCCCACCTTCACCACAGATGCACAGAGTACTGTGGTGAGTAAACTGACCGCGCACACCAGTGAAAATGACATGTACCTTTGAAAGGTTAATAATAGGCCAATGCATCATGTTTGTCTATCTTTTGTCTCTGTACTCCAAAAAGTTTGGATTTGAAATCAAATTAAACACTGCAAGGTAAAAATATAGTCTCTGCTTTTACGAGGGGATTTGTGATCAGATTGTTTCGCCACTTATTAATGACAACACTAAACATTTGGAGATATAGAGTTAAAAGGAGAAAAACTGCTTCATTTTCCCATTACTAACTAAGGGTACTGTCAACCAATACATGCCTGTATTTAATAATCTGCATTATCTACAGACTATGGGGGTATTTCAGAACGCAGGGTTAACACATTCTGAGTTGAATCCATAACTCTGGCATGACTGACTCTGAGCTGACAATTTCAGACTTGACGGTTTCAGAACAGCTGGTAACAATGAGTTCAGGCAACTCTGAGTGAAGTTAACCCTGCGTAAAGCACATGCACGAGGAGATAAAAAGCCCTCATCAACGGAACGCGGGTAACAGGATTCATCATGGCAACAAGAGAAAAGGGTCTTCACCCCAGTGGCGTTAGATATACAGCTCTGAAAAAAATTAAGAGACCACTCCTCTCTACATGTGTGGCAGCCATTCCATTCCAGTGTCTGCTAAATTCCCACATAGGCACCCCTCATTTAACTTGAGGTACTGATTAGGTGATTACCTGAACCAAATCTAACCAGGACATATAAAAATCACGGCTGTTGTCATCACTATTCTCATGCCATAGGACCAGCTGGATGGCAAAAATAGTGCAAGTAGTACATAAAAGGTCATTTGAATAAAAAACAACTATTCAGCATGACAAAAGAGTTAAAAAGAAAAGCTTTGAGTGAAGGTTAAATTCTGGCTTTACTGGCAGAGGGAAACAGTGAGTGTCAGGTTGCTTACATCCTGAAAACTTAAAAGATGGTGGTTCATAAGAACAAGGTCAAGTAACAGACAATGGGGACAACAAAGCAACAGATGGGCAGAGGGTGAAAACGACTGTCTACTGAACGAGATTACCGTCAACTCATTTGACTGTCACACAACAACCGTAGTATGACATCAAGTGATCTACAAAAAGAATGGCAAACAGCAGCTGGGGTTTGAAACAGGCTCCTAGGGGCAGGGCTAAAGTCGTGCAGCTAGAAAATAGCCAAAGTCAATCAATGTGTGGATGGAGGACCACCAGATCAAAACCCTGTCATGGCCAGCCCAATCTCCAGACCTGAGCCCCTTTGAAAATCTCTAATCTGTTATTTGAATCAAGAGGAAGATCAATGGTCACAAGCCATTAAACAAAGCCGAGCTACTTGAATTTTTGTGCCAGGAGTGGCATTAAGTCACCCAACAGCAATGTGACAGACTGTTGGAGAGCATGCCAAGCTGTGATTAAAAGTCTGGGTAGTTCCAGCAAATACTGATTTTTGAAATCCTAAGTAAAAACATTGGTATTTTGAGGTTAAACATTATAATGAATTTGTTTTCTATGCATTATTTATGGTCTGAAAACAATACATATTTTTTATAAATGTTGACCAGTTGATATTTTCTACAAATACTCTGAATAACAATTTTTTTATTTGGAATATGGGAGTAATGTTGTCAGTAGTTTATAGAATAAAACAAACATTTTCATTTTACTCAAACACATACCAATGAATAGTAAAATTTGTTCCAAACTGAGGGAATGTCCGCTATGTATCATAGGAACGACATGAGGGCTGAGAATATATTTAGGATAAATGATTGATTGTGCAGAAAATGCTCAAACAGAAAATCATTAGAGAATGATAAAACATCCAAACAGGGTCTGATCACTCCCGACAGAGTATTTATATTACAAGCAGCTCTTCAAAAAAAAAGGACACGCCCTGTCTGAGACGTTCAGATGGCAGCTTTCAGTGAAAGAGGAGTACAAACTTGGGGTCAGTTGGATAAAACCTTCTAGCGAGCAGGTTAGCTTCAAAGAGTATGTTGCCGACTCAGAAACGCATGGACTACGCTCACTCAGAGAAAGGCTGAACAAAGAGCTAGTTCAGTTTCCATCAACTCGGAATCAACTAACTCTAGGTTTTCACTAAACCCGCTTTCTGAAATAGCCCCTATAAGGTGATATATCAGTGATAAAAGAATGACACACTGAATAAAATCAAATAACTTCACAGACTTGACATTTCTACATATGCAGAAATGAATTGACTGAAATATAATCATCATTTCCTAATCTATTTGATCCAACTTTTTCCCAGCTCGTGAAACAGGACATTGACTACTAAATTCATTTATTAATTTCAACACTGTTTATGGTGTCATTTATTTTGTGTGAGAACACAGCAGGACTATATACTTCGTGGCCACTTTAGGCATACCCATTTTCAGCACATACCCATCGTTATTTGTGTAGGAGTTTTATGGACAATATTATAGATAGCAGCACTGACTCAACATTTTTATTATGGTTAAATGATGGTCCCTATAGATATTTTTTGCCACACATTTTTTGCCAACTTGCAAACATCCCATTTCAATTAATTCATAACATTGTTCAGAGCATAACTTATTAGTCAGACAAAGCAACATCTTCCCATGTTTAATTGTCCAGTTTTGGTGATGTCATGCTCACTGTAGCCCCATGATCCTGTCCTTAGTTGACAGAATAAGGGCCCATTGCAATTGTCTGAGCCGTAGCCCTTCCACTTCACGTCTTGACATGTTGCATTTTCAGAGATTTCCTTCTGCACACCAGTGTCGTCAAGAGTAGAGTATTTGTGGCATTTGTCAGCTTGAATTAATCAGGACATTCACCTCTCACCTCCAATGATTAAGGCATTCTCACCACAGAACTACCAACCCCAGGCTGTTTTTAGTTTTAAAAAACATTAGCACGTGAAAATCACTTTATCTTCCCCTTTGAATGTCTGGCCAAACAACTACTTGTCTGTATGATTTACACACCGTGTAAATCATAGGTTTGTGCTATTTGTGTTAACATGTTATACCTGATTAAGGGGTCAGTGAGTGTACCACACATCTAACCGTTCATCCATGTGCCATTCTGTCTGATTGTACCAGTGTCTCTGCGGTGTAAGGCGGTCCCGGGTCAGTACTACGACAGGCTCCTGAAGAAGTGTATGAAGTGTGCTGTGGTGTGTGGCAGCCATCCTTCCGAGTGTGAACACCAATGTCAGAGTGAGTGTGAACACCAATGTCAGAGTGAGTGTGAACACCAATGTCAGAGTGAGTGTAAAAACCAATGTCAGAGTGACTGTGAACACCCATGTCAGAGTGAGTGTAAAAACCAATGTCAGAGTGAGTGTAAAAACCAATGTCAGAGTGAGTGTGAACACCAATGTCAGAGTGAGTGTGAACACCCATGTCAGAGTGAGTGTAAAAACCAATGTCAGAGTGAGTGTAAAAACCAATGTCAGAGTGAGTGTGAACACCAATGTCAGAGTGAGTGTGAACACCAATGTCAGAGTGAGTGTGAACACCAATGTCAGAGTGAGTGTGAACACCAATGTCAGAGTGAGTGTGAACACCAATGTCAGAGTGAGTGTGAACACCAATGTCAGAGTGAGTGTAAGAACCAATGTCAGCGTAAACAGCAGCACCACAGGGACTGTGAACAATTGCAGCTCCAGTTAATCCAAAAAGTAATGTCGCCTGGCAAACCCTTTATACATCACAATTTGTTGGCGCTACCTGTCCTGTTTATGACTCTCATTCTCTTACAGTTTCAGTGAAAGGTTTGGACAGACCTACCCATTCAAGTACCATACATCACTTCCCTTCCTCTGTAAGATACCTTTTTAAGCCAACAGACACATTTCTAAGTAGTTTCTGTCAGTTCAGGTCTAATATTCATCGAAAACCTTCATTTGCAAGAATCCCCTTCTCAAGTGCCCCAACGGGAGGCTTCCTTACCTCAGGATTCCACAGATGAAATGTCTAAAACTATGTCAGCGTCTATAGCCCTGCTCCAAAACACTGCAGTGCAGGGAAAAGGGTGCCTCTCCCGCTCGGTTAAACAGGAACACACTGGATGTTAAAGGGGGAACACGCTGGATGTGGTTTTCATGTTGTTCCAAACATCTCTTAGCAGCAGCAGACACTGACATTTAGAAAAGGCTTTGTATAGACTCACTTTAAATAAATGTTATTCTAGAGTACAAAAGGATTTCACAGAGATCATTGCATTCATTCCAGCCCAACCGCCTCCCTTGACTTCCACCTGGTGGATTACAGACGAGGGTGCCTTACAGAAGACAAACACCAGAGGGGGCTCGTTACCCAAAGGTCTGCCCAACTCGGCCATCCTGGTCTACTCTCTGCTGGGCTTGTGTCTAGCTCTGCTGCTGTTGACCCTGTCCGGTGCCTTGCTTGTGCTGCTGAGGGCCAGAGGAAGGGGCCCACAACCAGGGTCCACACAGAGCAAACAGACCCAAGGCCATGGAGACCAGCAGGAGGGCCAACAGCCCAACAAGCACAGCCAGTCCTCTGAAGGTCAGTCGGGGCACAACGTTAACGTAAAAAGTTCTCCCAGGGCAGGGCGCGGATCAGTCAGATGTGTTTCTTAAAAGGCCTTTTTCAGCAGTTGTCACCCCGTCGTGCATTTAATTAAAATACTGAAAATGCATCCTTTGTCTGTGCATGTGCCATCTTTAGACAGCCTGGTGTGTCCGTCTCTGCCCCAGGGGAACCATGTGACCGCGGCAGGCCGCTCCTCCTGTCCCACAGAGACCTGTGTGTGTGTCCACTGCTTCCCTGATCTCAGAGTGCCCAGCGGGTGGGAGAAGCAGCACAAACCGCCTCCCACAATCTACCATCAGGCTGTACCCCAGGTCCTCTGCACCCCTACCAGCCCACCCCACTGCAGATCACCACCCCAAATCATCTGTTCCCCATCTCAACCCAGCTTCTCTGACAGGAGCCCAACTGTAACACACTAGATACTATGGAAGTTTCATTCCCACACCAGGGGGACGATTCCCTTATGAAGAAACTTGGGATCGGCTCCCTCTTCCTTGTCCTAACCTCTCCCGAGATCAGCATCTAGGATCAACTTCTCCCAACAGCATGCAGCCCAGTTACAACTCACACTGTGATGCAAGCACACTCTGGAGAAAAGAATAGGTGAAAAAAGGAAGGATTAGAAACAGTTTGGAAGGGAAGTGAGGAAGAGAAGGGAGTACAGAAGATGATGCACGCCTGTATGTACCCCTCTCTGTTTCCCCCTGAGGCATGTGGGCAGCCGCACATCTTGTACATGTCAATAAAATCTTTGAAAACACTGGACAGTATAGATATAGATTTTTATTTTCATTGTGTCCAGTTCTTGCAGCAGATAGTGTTGGGGATGTAGTCGAACTCTAACAATGACCCTTGGCCGTTTCCAGCGACATGGATACAGAAACTCAGTTTATACCTTGTTTTCTTTTTTTAAGCATACATACACTGTACATACAGATCTTTACATAATTAACATGAGAAACAAACCCCTCAACTGACAGGACTCTGTACCCATCGTAGACAGCATGCTGAATGGAAGTACTGATTCAGTACACAAACATGCGCACGCGCACAACACGTGCATACACACACACACGCACGCGCACACGCGCACACGCGCACACGCGCACACACGCACACACGCACACACGCACACACGCACACACGCACACACACACAGAGAGAGAGAGCAACACGTGGCCAGGGGTTAACACTGTCAGATCGAGCCACAGTCACATACCATGTAGGGACAGAGCTCACATTTTCCTGACACAAACACCTAAGGACATCTTCATCTGGAAAGGTTGTCTACAAACCCAGTCCCTGAGGGAAGGAACAGGGTACAACACTCTGGGTTTGTTCTCAAACCACCTACATCCACTTAAAACCGTCACACTGCCACAGCCCAACACGCCCAGCCCACTGGAAGTCCTGTCTTACTTTTTACTTTCCGCCAAGAGGTGCGCCACCACATTTCTTCCTTCAGGGAACTCGGTTAAAAGACATTCCAATAATGTTTCCTTTCAGTCACTTACTTGGTCCGACACTATGGGTTTTGTTTCATTCATTTTTAAGCCGGTCCACAGATGAAGGTTAAACAAAAAAGGAACACAGGTACCCCCGGGTCACCCCAGCTCCTCCCCCACCATTCTACCACCCCCTGGCAGTAACATTGTCATACCAGGAAGGTTTGAGGTGAAGCCCAGGGCACCATAGCCCCAACCTCAGCCGTAGCCACCCCTCATGGCCTGGAGGTCGGGGGGTCGGGGGGAGCTGTGTAGGCCCTGGAGCGTGTCCCTTACTGCATGTTGTAAAGGGCAGCCATGTAAACCTTTAATTAGGTGAAGGACCCTGCTAGAAAACACAGATAGGAACAAAAGTATGTTTGCTAGAGTTCAAATTGGGTAGAGCCCTGTGCACTGTAGCAGAAGATATCACGCTGCCGAATCAAAGGAACAAAGGTTATACTGGTTAAAAATATATACATTATTGTTATTCTGAGCTTCAGCAAGGCACTAGAAACCTTCTGCTTCTGTAAGTCATTCTGGATATGAGTGCCTGCTGGATGGTTATTTGAATAGGCCTTCATTGCTTTGTTTCTTTCTGTACATTTAAATAAAGGCCTGGGAATGTCTAAATTTGAACTTCCTGTATTTATTTTCCTTCAAAAGCTGTAGGTCAAAGCTGTGCTCGCAATAGAAGTTTGAACACCACGATGAAGTACACTGTGTCCTGACGCTATACATGAGTGTCCCAGCAGAGTACATCCATACCATCACCTGGCTGGTTTGGCATTATGAAATGTAACGGCGTGTTTACATTTCATAATGTAAACACGCCCCCCCATCTCCTGCCTGAGAACTATATAGCTATGACATACTTACACAATTTCCTGATTTTACAGGACTGCCCCTTTAGGCGAAAGCCCATAGTGTCGCACCGAGTGAAAGACGTTAAGGGAACCGTGTGTCAGCAGAACAAATGTGCCTTCATCACAACCAAGAAATAAAAGGTGAGGCAGGCTTCACAACAGTCTCGTGAGGAGACGTGACATGGCCCAACATGACATGGTTTGGAGGGGAGCATGACAAACCGGAAACAAGGATCCCAATGACATAGAAAAATAGACATGTTTTTCCCTGCCCTCATAAAAAGAGGAGAGATATCCCAGAACCACACTCCCCCACCCCTTCTCCAACTCCTAAGCAATTTTCCATAGTTAAAAAATAGATGTGTGCTAGATTCATCATACAGTATTTTCAAAACTAAAAAGTCACAAACAATGATTAGTCTTTTTTCGTCTTTGCAATATTCTTACCACCATCTGACAGCTTGTTTTGCATTAAGAGCAAAAATAATGCATACGAAGAAATAAGACAAGCAAACGTCTTTGCTCCTCTTAAATGCTTGGTCACAGATGGGTGCGTGGGTGTGGAATCACGGATTTCAGAAAAATTATAAAATGACCGAACATGAAGACGACAGATTTGTCCCTCCATCTGCCTGTCGGGAACAACAGAAAAAGGAGCGAGAAAGAATGAGGGCGAGAAAGTGAGGGTGAAGGAAGGAAACACCTCGTCTTCCAACAAAAGTCACACACCGCTTTTCTTTCTCAACCCTGCAATCTTCCATCCCATCAACTAGACCCCTAATATTTCAGTGCCGATTGGTTTTAGAGTGTCTCGCAGGCAGAAAGGATGCGTGATTTGTTTACCTCTCCCTTCCACCCCCCCCACACACACACCCCCACCGCCCGCTTCAGTCTTCACTCATGTAGAGGTTTAGTGGCTGCTGACGTCCCTGCTGAGGCAAGACGACTACTCGTACTCCAGAAACTGTTTATGGTAGAACAAGAGGTACCTGTAAACAGAGACAGAACCATCACAACCTGAACTCAGTACAACTGAAGACACTGAAACATGGTGGAGAAATACGACAGCAGCGCATCGGGACGAGGCTCAGCGGGAATCAGGGAGATGGAGCTCAGGATTGACTTTGGGGTGGAAGTCTCTACTGAAGCAGGCCGACGTTACCCTCGCCAGGTCATTTACAGGGTCAGAGTCGTTCTCAAAGCTCACCCTTCGCTGTCCAGCACGTCCTTGATGCTGGCCTTGGTGATAATGGCGTCGTCACATTTGAACCACTGGTCCTTGTGCTGGCGGATGAACGTGGTGTAGTGGCCACTCTCCAGCGTGCCCTGGTGATTCACCACAGCAAACAGGGAATACCTAGAGGGAGACAGGGGAGGGAAAAGGGGATGGAAGGGGAGGGAGGGCAGCAGTGGAAAAGAGAAGACAGAGGTAAAAACATGGGTAAGAATCGGCGCAGGAGGAACCACTCAAATGACCGTCGTTGCGCTGCTCTTGACCTACAGAGGAACAGTGAACTTACTTATTGTCGTTGTTGAACACGTCCACAGACTGTTGGTACTGTCCATTCATCCTGCTCTCTTTACTGAAAGACACGTGATCAGAAAACCGGTCAGCCAGGACTTACCAATCACACCAGCAGAGGGCGACATTTACTGACTGACTGAAGGGACAGGATGGTAAAATGGTTATAGTGAGTAAGCTGACAGCGTCAGGGAGAGCTGGGAAGAGCTAGCTAACTGGGCCAACCTCAGTCCAATCCAGCAGCACCGCCTTGTGTTGAAGGAGAATGTTCCTTCAATACAACACACAGCAACAAATCAATAGCACACTGCGAATAATTGTTTCTCTCCTCCCCATAAATATCTCACATGCCCTTAACAATCAATGTACCTTATAAGGTTGCTGATGGTCTAACACAGACATATACAAATGCATCCACACAGAGATGAAAGACAGAGGTGAAAGACCAGTTCAGATGAAAGACCAGTTCACCAGGTCTTCTTTCCTTTGCCTGCAGTGACCTTAGAATAAACTGTGCCCATGTCTACATAGCCAGGCCCTGCCACTGCACCTGGCCACTGCACCTGGCCACTGCACCTGGCCACTGCACCTGGCCACTGCTCACAGAAGAATGAAAAGATGAGGATAGGAAGTGACGTGAGCCTATTGAGATTCAGCCCTCTCCTCCAGTGAGTGACTGTCTCGTTGTTTAGTCTGACCTGGAGGCCATGAAGGGAGTCATGTCCAGCTCTAATGGGAAGGAGACGTACGTAGTGATCTTCCTACGCAGCTTAGCCGAGTGTTCAAACCGCTGGAGAGAGAGAGAGAGAGAGAGAGGGGGAGAGAATTTGGCTTAATAGGATCATTGGCTAATGCTGAGGCAGCAACTATTCTTCCTGGAACTAAAGACATACGTATAATGCATTAATAAACAGATAAGACACAGAGGACAAAGAGAAACAGAGACAAAAAGCGAGAGAGAGAAAAAGAGACAGAGGCAGAGAGACGGACAAAGGACAGACAGAGCGAGAGACATTCTAGGCATAATAGCAGGAGGACGTGAAAAGAGAAGCCAGACTTGGAGCTTTCAATGTGTTTTTCCACAGACAGTCGGGTGCCCCCTCCCTCCCTCACTTTGAGGTGGAAACACGCCACAATGGGCAGCTTCTTCATGGTCAGCTGTTTGGTGGACTCCTGGTAACTATGGCAACCGCTACACTTGATTTTGGCGCTGCTCCCTAAGTGCTCTGGTCGGGTAAACCTGCAAAACAGAGGACAGGTTGAGAACGGTTTGTGTGTGTCTGTGTCAGTGCTGGAGGATAATTATTGAACCATTGTAATTATTGTGTACATTAATTGTATTATTTGTGGGTTTGGATTTTGGTCACGGTAGTTAATTAATAGATAATTTGCCTAATGAAGCTATAACTCTCTAAGTCCTATCCCAGTTTCTACAGGTTCTGTCAGAAATTATTAGATCCAGTGCATTGAGTTCATACATAACAAAAACACCAAATAGCATTCCAACTCAACTACTGTAACGTTGGTTCAATTAGTTAATCACTAACAGACAAATAACTAATGTGTGCTAAAACCCTTTGCACTGCTGTTTGTGTGACAGAGAGAGACAGAGAGAGAGACAGAGACAGAGAGACAGAGAGACAGAGAGACAGAGAGACAGAGAGACAGAGAGACAGAGAGACAGAGAGACAGAGAGAGATATTGTTGGTTGCCACTTTGACGCTGAGAGATTCAAAGAGAAATGGACCAGCAGAACAAGGGCGAGAGGATGGACGTTAAGGCTGATCAGCTGCTACCTGCGCAGGCAGTCCGTGAGAGTGGTGGCCCCTGTGAGGTGGCTCTCTCCGTTGAGCATGCTGCCGTCACCCCCGGGACTGAGTGGCCAGAAGGGTGTGGACGACCCAGGCAGATCCAGACTGATATCCCAGAACGGGTCGATGGTCGTGGACACTCCGCTGCAGGAAGAGGGTGCAGAGATCCGTCAAGGAGTGGCGCTGGAACGTTTGGGCTTTCAGGCAACGGAAGCCTTTGGACCATCTTATGACACATGGAATTATACACGGCACACAGTCTACACACACTTGGAGCGAAAGTACGTGTTAAGGAACTGTGACGAAACCAGTGTTGCAAACGCAACATGAAATCCCTGGTGCAAACGAGCAAATGTTGTGCAATGCTCCCAGTGTCCACCAGGTGGCGGTGGAGCACCTAGGTCCGCGCTGCCCAGCAGGAAGCAGGCTTCTCCGGCAGTGAGAGAAGAGCGGTGGGTGGCATTGTGTGTGTTTACATCAGTCCCACTCACCCTGACTCACTGCAATGAAGACAAGGTCAGACCAGACTAGAGTGGGTGGTTTGAAGCCAATGTTCGACATGATGCAACGCGACAGCACACATGCACAGGAGCGCTGGCACAATGGTGACGCCACAGAGATAGAGGACACCGCCCCTATATATCATCAATTAATGTCTCTATGGGTAATACTTACTGGCAGACTTGACAGGTGACGTCAGACTGCAGACCCCCAGTGAAGATCTGGTCAATGATACAGCTGCAATTATTAGGGTTGTTGGCCTTCTTCCCGTTATCATCTCCTTGGTGATCGACCACACACACACACACACACACACACACACACACACACACACACACACACACACACACACACACACCATTTACAAGGTAGCCTTGCTTACACTCACCCATGAAGCACAAAGTAAAAAATATGCAAAGCTCAATAGACAGAACAACATAAGTAACGACACTTAAAACACAGAAGACACATCCAGACATATATGTACACTACTACACACATTTCAGAATCTAGTTTCTTTCCACTCTGGGT
>JACXGJ010004068.1:0-48445 GCA_016801105.1 Esox niger
GTGGGGAGGGGTTATAGATTTGTCCAGCAGAGGGTTGTGTGTGTTTGTGGGGAGGGGTTATAGATTTGTCCAGCAGAGGGTTGTGTGTGTTTGTGGGGAGGGGTTATAGATTTGTCCAGCAGAGGGTTGTGTGTGTTTGTGGGGAGGGGTTGTAGTCAGTTTTGTTCATGAGGCCTTTATTGTGTTTACTGGAAGTAAGGCAGTTACGTCTATTTCTAAATAAATAAATGATTGTTGCCACCCAATATCCAACAAAGTAGGGTAGTACATTTTTAAGATGTAATATGTTGTGGTAGCACTGTCTTACCATGCGAAAACCATTTTTAATTGCCTTATCAATGTGACTCAGCTTTTTAATTGAATGATGCAGTTGGATGACAGCTGTTATTGTTTAAAAACAATCCTGCAGTTGAGTATTGGTAAGCGTTATGTTCAGTTTTGTCTTTAGGCTATATAATAGCCCACGTTTATCTCACTATCTGAAGTTGCTGAATGACTCTGTGGAAGTGTCCTTTCCTTGGAGTCATTATGATTCATACAGTCTTTAAAGAGCACAGTTTACACTTAACACGCCCGGTTTTATTGAAACCAGCTTTTAAATTGGCTGTGAAACAAGATGGCAATTATCAAAACAAGAGCTGGAATCATAAAAAGGCAAGAAAAACTCCAGGCGTTTGTTTGTTTTGGCCTATCAGTTTTCTTGTTGAGTTGAGTTTTATTGTTCTTTCTCAATTAACAGCTAGAAAGTGTTTGGAAGAGTATGTCTGGTGTTCTTGTCAAAACAGACTTTTAACATTAATTCCATTAATTGGATCCATTAGCTGAGCCAATTAATCAGTCTTCCACTGTTACTGTTGACTGATTAAATGCACACTTCAATAAACATTTAATCTTTATTGCTAAACCACTAGATGAAATGTGTTGGACTACGTTGATGAACCTCATGAATAAAGCCTCACAGTATTAGGCAGGGAGATGAGGGGAAATTACATCATATCCCGCTGCCCTGGATAGCAGGTTTGTTTGCGTTCTTTCCCAGTACCAGTGGAAAGGGCTACGTTGTTTTCTCTTTTGTGACTTTTTTGAAGACCTTATTGAGTTAACGTTTTTGGTGAAGTAAGCCATCTTAGAATACAATTTGATAAACAACATGCAGAGGAGAGATTGATATAAACTGAAATATAGCTGTGAAAATGTCGCAGCTACATTTGGCCCTTTCTGATAGTTTGAGGAAAATGTAGAGGATATTTACATACAATGCCAAGATTGGCTGTTACAATGTTTTGGAATTTAGTGGTGTACGGGTTCTATGTTGGTGAGAACCGTAGATGGCGTATGATCACTATAATGTAGGACTGAATGGTTATGCATGAGTTATTAAGCAGATCCATATTATTTTGTTTGTTAAATATGCTTCTACACAAACCCAACTCTGATGAGTACTCCCAAAGTTGTAATAGATATGTCAAGAGCAATAAGATAGCTACAGCAAATTCCAGTTGAGACTTGTGTCAATCTGCTATCATCCTTTTCATACTATAGAATAAGATGCTACTTTTAATTCACATGGAATTCAAATGTCAATCATTTTTGATGTTCGTTTTTACACTGACTTGCAATATTGAGACTTATCATTTCTCGTTGTCTCCTCTGCCCAGTATGGATAATTTACGAGCAGGTGATGATCGCAGCACTGGACTGCAGTCGGGATGATTTGGCTTGGGTAAGTGAACTACAGACAGACGCCACCCACACCCAGCAACCTCAAAACCCATCTCTCACAGTCTCTGCTGCTTTGTTGTCACTCCAGCCAAATGTGACATTTTTTATTTGGCCAAAGAATTCCTGTCAGTCATTTGGAAAAACAACATTTTGAGTGGCTTTGGAATAATGATGTGTAGAACAGTCAATTTAAAACACTGGCTAAGATGATTTAACCTTACTCTTCTGGGGTGTTTAACTTGGTTAGTAGTATATTTACACCGATCAGCCATAGCATTATGACCACTGACAGGTGAAGCATATAGAACTGATAATCTGATCATGGCACCTCTCAGTGGGTGTTACAGTGGATCTAAAACATCTACAAACCCCTGTTAAGATGCTATGTTTTTGTGATGTAAAGGATGAGACAAAGATAAATAATTTCAGAACCTTTTCCACTTTTAATATGACATATAATGTGAACAATTCAATTGAAAAACTGGAATCTTCGAGGGTGAAAAATAAAAACGAACCGTACAATAACCTGGTTGCATACGTGTGCACACCCTCATTACTGGGGATGTGGCTGTGTTCAAAATGAACAAATTACATTCAAACTCATGTTAAATAGATGTCGTTACTCAACTGCCATCATTTAAAGTGACTCTGATTAGAATCACATAAAGTTTTCTTTGTAAGGAAAGGCTTCCGTCTTGCCAACCTACCCCATAGCCCCTTCATATGAAGAATATGAGAGATTGTTGTCACATGTAGCACACAGCCAGTACTTGCCAGAACTTTAATTGTTCATATTATAGGTCACATTAAAGGTGGAAAAGGTTCTGACATGATTTATGTTTGTCTAATTTTTTTCACATCCCAAACACTTGGCATTTAGACAGGGGTGTGTAGACTTTCCGTTCTTGGTAATGTCTCTGATTTACCATATTTTCTCCATTTGATGATGACTGTCTTCACTGTGTTCCATGGTATATTTAATGCTTTGGAAATTATTTTGTACCCTTCTCCTGACTGATATCTTTCAACAATGAGAGCCCTCTGATGCTTTGGAAGCTCGTGTTTACCTGTGGAGGTCTTTTCCATGAGCCGCCCTAATAATACTAGAACAGCTGAACTTTATTTGTGATTAATCAGTCACTTTAAATGATGGCAGGTGTGTAATGACTTCTATTTAACATGAGTTTGAATGTGATCGGTTAATTTTGAACACAGCCACCAGGTTATAAGGTTTTTATTTTTCATTTGTCCCCCTTGAAAATTTCAGTTTGTTTTTAAAAGTTGTTCACATTATAGGTCACATTAAATGTTGTGGCATGATTTATCTTTGTCTCATTCTTTTACATCACAAAAACCTGCCATTTTAACACGGGTGTGTAGACTGTTTATATCCAGTGTAGCTTATATTGTTGAAATAGTTAATGCTGTTACTGATAGAAATATGTCAGAACACAGTGCATCACTGTTTGTTGTGTATGGGGCTGCATACCAACAGACTGGGCAGGTTTCCCATGCTGACCCCTGTCCACTGCCGAAAGCACCTAAAATCTAAACTGGACCACGGAGCAATGGAAGGAGGTGGCCTGGTCTGATGAATCACGTTTCCTTTTACATCACATGGATGTCCGTGTGTGTGTGCGTCGCTTTTCCTGGACAAGACATGGCACCAGGATGCACTATTGGTAGGAGGCAATCCGGCGGAGGCTGTGTGATGCTTTGGGCAATGTTCTGCTGGGAAACCTTGGGTCCTGCCATTCATGTGAATGTTATTTTGGCGTGTACCACCTACCTAAGCATTGTTGCAGAACATGTGCACCCTTTCATAGCAACAATATTCCTTGGTGGCAATGGTCTCTTTCAGCTGGATAATACGCTCTGCTGCAAAGCAAAAATGATTCAGGAATTGTTTGAGGAACACAACAAAGAGTTCAAGGTATTTTCTTGGCCTTGAAATTCCCCGGGTCTCAATCCAATTGAGCATCTGTGGGATGTGCGGGACGAACAAGTCTGATCAATGGAGGCCCAACCTCGTAACTTACAAAACTTAGAGAATCTGCTTGCTAATGTCTTGTTACCAGATACCACAATATACCTTCTGATGTCTAGTGGAGTCCATTCCTCGACAGGTCCGGGCTGTTTTGGCAGCAAAAGGGGGACATACACAATATTAGGCAGGTGATTATTGGGTTATGGCTAATCGGTGTAGGTTTGTTTTGGAATCCAGGCAAATTCACCAAAACTTTCCTGCTAGGTTTGATTGAACTGAATATGCTGAGTTTCAATGCACAGATTTAGAACAATGTCATGCTGTTGTTCTTGAATTATTCTTTCTGGCTATTGAAAGCGCTGTTAATGTCCCATCAGTTGTGTTCACATCTGCTTAATTTCATGCACGCCTGGTTATGTAATAATTTATCTTATACTTATTTGTGTGTGTGATGGGAATAGTAGATAAACAAGGTTTCCCAATGCATTGCTACAGAAAAATAAATAAATAATAATAGTAATAATAATAATAATAATATAAAATATATGTTGCGCTTGACATTCACTTCTTTGGCCACTTTTGCTTTGGATAAGTAGTTCAGCTTTTTTTTTCTCTTCTAGTAGAAAAAAATACATATTATAACCAGAAGTTTCTAGTGTTTACAATAACTTAATGAACATTAATTCAAAACCAGGTAAGCCATTTTTCTTTACTTATTCGCCTGACATCTCCAAACCATGTACACACATATGAGATGTGAATGTGGAACAATATTTGTGTTAAACTGAGTGTGTCCCCTATATCCAGGGAACACCGGAATTATTGATTAAACAAATATCATTGTTTATCTGCGGCTTTTGAGTGAAATATTATTTCATTAATGTAATTCTCTTTTTAAGGTAACATTTCATCTACCAAGGGTGCAAATTACTCCAAAAGGGCTCAGTTTGTCGTAGTCCATCCGTTCTAATTGCACCTGGCCTCTGCTCACTTCTTTTGCAGACTTGTCTACAGGAACTGAAGAAGCAGTTTCCAGGTAGCCAACGAGTAAAGCGATTAGGGGGAATGCGGCTGGAGGCTTTGGAAAAGTAAGCATCAGAGTCTCAATGAAACACGGATGAACAGGTGTGTCTGCGTGTGTGTTGGGAAGGAGGCGTTAGCAGATCCTAAGTGGTACAATGGTCCTGGACGTGTACGGCGGTGGGCTCTCTGGTCTTGTTGGATCTCAGAATCCCCCACCGTCAGAAAACAACGGACCGGTTCAGTGCTCGGTGTAGCACATCCCGTGTCTCTTAAGGCTAACCAAGGGATTCCCCATGAAGGATGTGGTTTGCTTCCCACGTATTCCCAGTCCGACGGTCGCTTGGTGTTCTCTACTTTATTATCAGTTTTTCCCCGTGTTTTTTTGTCTCCTGGCCTTGAATTTTCACCCGCCTGTAAATATTGACATGCCAGCACAATGTCTGCTTTGTTTCTCCTCAGCACCGTTTTATTTTTAAGTCTGCCAATGTGATTCATAAAAACATATAGGGCGTGAGTGTAGGGGAGAAAGATAAACATGGGGTATTTTTTTCCTGGAACTGGACTGCGAGTAATTCAATCTGTTTACCGCCCCTGGATCACCGCGACTCGTTTATCGGTTGTGTCAGAGTTGATGTGATAATTGAAATTGATTGCCCCTGTACTGTCAGATTGAAGAAACGGCACACAGTGGCCTTTAATTGGCATCAGGTCCACTGGAACGACACACCAAATAACTAACTTACTATGCCCCCCCATGCGCGCTCTCTAGTTGAGCCCCTTAAGTAAATAAAGCAAATCAAAGTGGCTCATGAGTGGTTGCCTGGTGCCATCTGAAGTCTCCCAGAGTGGAGTTGAGTAATAAAGTAGATGTGAGGAAGGAGTGGCGCTGGAAGTGGGGGCCCCTCGCTGCTAATGGGAACCAGAGTCGCTTCTGTTGTAGGTTGTGGCGGGCGGAACAGGTTCTGTTCATGGGAGCCCCAGCATTTTTTTAGATGCTAAACTGTTAGCATCGCAGATTGGCTCTATTAAAAACCACGTTCAGAATCGTCCCTGCCGACCCGTGATTTGACATGACAAGTGAAGTGCACACGCCTCCCCACCTCGCTGGTGCCAAGACATTTCGCTATGATTTGATATTTACAGCTCATAACTCCGTAATTGTAAACAGAATCATACGGAGTCCCTCTTCACTCCGTAACTTTAAAATTGTTGCCGAGTAACTCAGACTCTGTCGTGTGGTAGCTTTATTCTCCATGGCTTAGACAGAAAGCTTCTTTAAACAAAAACTGTCCAGATGTAAAAGAAAGTTTGATTTTATTCACCTTCAGAAAAATCAAAGGCAGTCCTTGCGTATACACCCTTCAAATCAGCGCACTGCCCTCTATTTGTAGTGGTTTCTTGACTCATTGTTAAGTGGTGTGAGCCCCACAACGCGGGCTATTTGAGCAGCAGCGGTAATTACTGTTTATTTCCTGCTCTAGATCACTGCTGATTTCCGCAAGGGTTCAGTCAGTAACCATAGCGGCCTGTTGCATTGTATACAGAAACGTGATTGCCTTGAACTTTGATTTCCCCACCACCTAATTTTGCTTGACTGGTGAGACTGCCGTGATCCATTAAACAACCACCCCTTCTGCTTTCCAAGGTACGAGGAGGCTGGCAAGCAGTATGATTCAATACTGCAAGAGGATCCTACCAATACGGTAAGAGAGAGAGGAAAAAAACACACACACACACTTTTATTCTTATTTTGTTACCCTTGCAGTCAAAATGGTTTGGACAGCTTTAAATCTGCTGAAGACCTTTGGTATTAGTGGTGTGAGTTTGCTTAGCTGAACTCCCATTGGCCTTTCTGACCTCAACCACATTGCTGATCAGGCTCTCACCCACATGAATGACAAGTGTTTAAGTGAGCTGGGGTGGGAGAAGGGGCAGGGGAGGGAGGAAAGGGATTTATTAACTTATGTTAGGGTGGAGCATGTTGGATGAAACGAGCTAAACGCCAGTGGTGTATGTAACATTGGGTCAAATACAACTGTCAATGAAGGAGTTAACCGTGCTTGTCTAATTGAAAGAGTGTTTTAGAAGTTCTGCCATTAACCTTTTGTTTGGAGTATGGAATATCCCATTGTGCTTTGAAATCAGGTTCACTGAAAACCGGTGTCTTCAACCAGTCATTCAAAAGTCCCCTATTACTTGAAAGTGGATTTACACTCTGGTGCAGAGCTCACATCCAACAGTTGGAAGAGAGCTTTTTCAGTGATGTACTATTAATGCCTTAATATACAATTTCAGTATTTAGGAAACATATCTATGTGAAATAGTTACGTGAATGGCATGTTATTGAAGGGTCCAGAAAGGTTTTTCTTGTTCTCGCATTGTCACTTCACACCTATGAGTTTTTTGGGGCCTTTGTGTTTCGTGTTCGTGTTTTCTGGACCGTCAGAAAGTTTAGGTTGCTGAAACCTTTTTCTGGCCCCTTATAACATGCTATTCACATCAGAAATACAGATTAATAGTGAAATTATCACATTATATACAATCATCTCTCAATGTATTGAGTTTCTGCTAAATGACTTGAAAGACTGTGAAATATTCTGCCAATCCCCCACCACCAACACAAAACACATTGTACCTGCTGTTAATTGTTTCCATAAGGACGTGCGGCCATGCAAGAAAATAAATGTTTTAAAGGGTTTTCAAAAGAATCCATGACCTTATTTGTTTTGGCTCACCCCCTGAAGACGTTCAACATGTTTTCTGTGTTGCTCTGACACATGGACTTGCTTAGATATATTAAACATCTTCTCTTGGCTGACAAAGTGCTGGAGACGGAGCCTAGACGTTTGTTCTTTGGACACCATGTGGGGATTCTGCACCTCGCCGACTGTCTGTTGCGAACAGCCTTGCTGACAAAATCAATAAACATTGGTACGCTCGGGTGCAGTCACCTGGACTCCCTTTTTTTCTGCTCTGGGAGAATAGACCCCCATCTCTATCAGTGCTCTGGAGTGGAACTGTCTGTCTCCCCATGTTTCAGCCCCAGTATTCCCCATCCTCCCCTTTGTAATTTACAGTCATTTGTTATTTTACTCTGTTTCTGTTGGCCTAAGATGGTCACACTGTTCGTTGTTCTAATAAAACAAGATGTCTCAGCTTTTATTTTTTAGATCCTCCCATGTGCTATGTCAGCGCTAAGCTAGTTGCGTAATCTGTCATGGAAGATGAGACAGTTGATGGGAGTGCAAGTACAAGTTTGTTTAACAATGTCAGTGGCCATTATGATGCCCAGTTAGGGTCCTCCTGAGAAACTCTTTACCATTAAGTTGCCAATGCAGGCATTTTTTCCAACATTAGTTTTAAGTAGCAATGAATTTTATATGACTGTTGATTTATTAGCTTGTGGTGATCTACATGGTCCGGCTGTGGCTCTGGTACTGGCTGTGGCTCTGGTACTGGCTGTGGCTCTGGTACTGGCTGTGGCTCTGGTACTGGCTGTGGCTCTGGTACTGGCTGTGGCTCTGGTACTGGCTGTGGGCTATGCAGTGTCCTTTGTAACTATTGGGTCTGTCTGTGACATGTTTTGTTTTATTTTTTTTGTGTACATTTTGGTTTTGCTGTTAAGGGTTGTCTGACAGAGAGCTGTCAGTGTATAGTCTTGATTCTTGACTTTGTATTTGCTTTTGGAATCAGCTATTGGTGATTTAACATGAAAACAAAAGCAGATTTGATGAAAATCAAAGCCATTTTCAGGCTCGATCTATATGAAAAAGACAAAATCATAGGCTTAAAAAAAACACATTTTATCATAAGAAATAAAGAATAAAAAATCTACAACTGTCACTTATCCTTGTTCATGATACAACTGTGGATGGCTGCAGCAAGAGTTTATTGTATTGGTGTACAGTAACATCTTGTCTGCAAATGCCTCTAAACTCGATGAACATTGCGTCATTATACAACTAGAAAAAAGTTCATAACCCAAAAGTCGCCATGCACCTGGTCACAGGATGCTCTAGATATAAATCCAATTCAACATTCCCTTTGTTTGCTGAACGCGACAATGTGAAAGAAGACAACGATTTAAGTTGGCTGCATTTCCGGTTTGGTAGGGAATGACCAGAGAAGATTCCCAGCATCTGGTGGGGTCAATGCGTCATCGGAGTCAAGCATTTATTGCCTGCAAGTAAATATGCACACTAATGAAAGTGCTTAATTACGTTTTTTTATGAAACTACTAATACCGTGGTTCTTAAAGTGAGGGTTGCAACCTACCGGGGGGTGTCGCCCGATGACTTTTGGGGGTTGCAAGATGATTTCTGGTATAAATACATTAAAATGCTACTAGAATAGGCAAAAAAACTAAAATGTGTGTCTTTTTTCATTAACATTTTCATCACAGAATGAAAACCGGTTGGTTAAAAAATGTGGCACAGGTTCATGGTAGCCTAGTCTGTGGAGCACATTTAACAGTTTGCTGTGTGAATGCTTTTATATACATAGCCTACAACATGGGTAGGTGGCTAATCTGTAGCTCTACAAACAAGAAGACATTACATGACAACAGTCTCAAACAGCTGATTAAAGCATCACTTCAAGAAATCATTTCCAATGAAAATAAGTCTACGGGAAATGAGTAACGCAAGGGTAAGGCCCACTGGCCAACAAGCCATCCAAATGTCGAAAAAATCAGGAAGTCATACTATTTGTATTCAATTGCTTTACCATTAACAGTGTGCATCATCCTCAGTGTCTTCTTTGCGCAGAGGTTCTTGCACACTTACGTTTTTACCCAGTGAAACTGAAAAGACATTTGCAAACCAAACATCCTCATGTTGATAAATAAAAATGCTTTTTCTGACGAAACGCAGCAGAGCTATGTGCAATAAAAATTGTGAACTCCATTAAAACACATCCCAGGAACACCCAGCTGTTCACCCCCTCTAGCCAAGACATGAAGCTCTGCTGTTCCAAACAGGTTTGGTGGATTTCACGTGGGAAATGTCTTACCTGCCTGTTTGAGCTATGTGATGAGGGTGTTTTCCGGATCAAGTCTGGGACCCACCACACTGCTCACCTGACAGACCCTGAATAGTTGGTAAATCTTGCGTATTTGGCATGTCTATTAGACCGCTTGATGTACTAAAATACCATATATAGGTCTATTGTCGTTGTCTGATTAAATGGATGCATTCACAAAAAAGTTGGAGAGATGGGCTGTGCAAGCTAAAGGCAGCAATGTCGGAATGTTTCCCAAGTTGGAAGAATGTGGAGGACAATGGACTGGATCTCCAATTACATGATGGAAATGTTCCCTTCATATCTCCAAGGCCATCTGGATCATTTCATGAAGTACTTCCCAAAGGAAACCGCTCCACAATGGTATGACTGGATATGACAAACGTTCACGGCAACTGGGGATCACCTGTCATCCGACCTAGAGAATGTGCTGATGGAGCTGTCCAGTGATCGGGTCTTAAAGACAATGTGTGCCACCAAGACAATTGCTGAATTCTGGATTTTGGTTGCAGAGGAAAACCCATGACTGTCCAGACCAAAGCAGTGATGGATGTACTGATTCCATTTGGATCAACCTACTTGTGGGTCAACTTTTTCCACAGTGACATATATTTAGAACAAATACACATCACGTCTCACTGTGGAGGATGATCTCTGTGATTCTATTTCAACGATCAAACCCAAGATGCAGCTGTTGTGCTCCAAAAAGCAGGCCCACCCATCTCATCTTACCAAATAAATAACATACCTGAGAAAACATGTCTTTTAATATCTAATAGTAGATAACTAATAAAATAACCCTTATCTTAATATGATCTACTGAATGTGTCTACATTTGTGTTGCGTTGTGTAAGGTCTTATGTGTGCAATAGGCATTATTTGTAACGTGTGTTTTTAGGTGATGTGAATGAAAGGTTTTGAGAACCCCTGTACTAATCCATCTAGTGACCTGAAATGGAGGAAATATATAGCATATATTTATTGTATAGCATTGTCTTTTCTCAATGGTGCAACCAAAATGTACATGTGTCCCCTTAAATAAAAGCGGCAACTTTTTTTCTTTAACCTGAACTTCTGGAGTGTAGTCCAGAAGAAGAAAAAAACATGTTACTGCCCCGATAATTACATAGGGCACCGTTCCTCCTTGGCAGTGGTGTCAATGATTTTGATTTTGCACAACTGTACCTTTCTGTGTCATCAGATATAATTTGGGCAAAATATTATCTTATTGAAATATGTTACATATCTAAATACTTCCCAAACCTCTAACTGAACCACAAAAAGACGTAGCTTCTTACTTTTGGAGCCAAAACCCTGAGATTTAGTGCTCAGCCCTGAAAACTGACGAGCAAAAGCTTAAAAAAAAACTTAGGTATCATTTTAGATTGTAAGCAGGATTTAGAACCACACATTAAGAATGTGACCAGGACAGCATTTTACCACGTGAGGAACATTGCCACGGTCCGGCTGTGTCTATCTCAAGCTGACACTGAGAGATGAATTCATGGTTTTATTAGTAGCATGCTGGATTACTGCAATGCTTGCCTGTCTGGTTTTCCTGAAAAAGCCATTGGTCATGGCAGTTTATACAAAATACAATAGCTTGGGTACTGACCAAGACAAGATTACAAGAAGGCTGCACACTGGTGCATTCTCTGCTTTTGTCTACACTGAATATTTTTTATATTTTGTCACTGGAATCATTATATCGATTTGAAATTCTGGGTTTTTGTAAACTTAACAAATTAAGGTGATTCAGAGTAGGTCCCTCATATACCTCATGCGAGCCTTTTAATCACCACAATGATTAGGACCAAGACACAGGGAGAGGTAGCCTTTAAAAGGGTGGGGACATAAAAACAAATCAGCCTGCCACACAACCTGACACGGGCAGAAACTGTTTAGTTTTAAGATGTCGTGGAAAGGGATAGGTACCTTGATAAATTTACTCTCATGGGGATGCTGGTTAATAGTAATCTATAGCCATCAGAGCACCACCCTGCACAGCAGTTTTCCGAGTGACTCTCAGGGATGTCCTGGGAAGGGTTTGTCCGGTTTCCTGATCTCTGAAGGCTGGACGGCTGGCTGTCAATCATTGTGCCAGCGCCCCATCGGTTAAACCCTGGGGCGCTAATGAAAACAAATGCTTGCTGTCCCCGGGCATTTCCCGCCACCTCCCTGTCCTGGCTGGTACGGGTGGATTGGGGGCTGACACAGTTTAGGCTCACCTGTCTTTGAATGAAGGGTCACCATCGCTCCGAGTGCAGCATGTTCTCTAACATGTTTTTGTGCAATGGGACCGGGTTGGAGCTCAAAGAAATGGCGGAAAATTGGCGACCACAGCATGGACTTGTGAGGCATCCCAGCATGCCGAGCGGGAGATTGGAAACTGAGCTGTTGTAATTACAGGCTGTGGAATAGATGTGGTACCCATTAACCAAAATTGTTGAATCAACAGAAATTGCTCAAGGTTTTTCTCTGCCATGGCGGTGTCCAAAAAAATATTTCGAACTCTTAGCCCTTCCATAGTTTTATTGTGTTCCAATACCTACAGCAATGATCTGGCGAAATTCTCAGCTGCTTGTGTAAATGCATTTTTTTAACTTCTCTTGTCTGTCCTCCATTGAAGAACTTGGGCTGTTGTTTAGTAATGTCTGTCTGACACGTTTTAGCACTAAAGGTAACTTGATGAATTATTCATTCGGATGCAAATGGCACGTTGTGGATGATTCAGCTCATAAATGGAATTCGGACCCTTTCATTTCGTCCAAATTGGTGTGTAGAAACAGCTTGTGTTTCTTGGAAAAGCAATTGAGGTCACTAAGAATCCTCACTGCGGTCGACGTAGAATTGCATGCAATTAGAGTGCAGGACAATGTAGTGTTTAGAGGTCATGATGCACTCTTGAGTTATACTGAGCTGACGCTAGATCCTGTTAATATTGGACGTCTTGGCTCTTTGCAGCCATTTGGTTTAGGTGCTTTTTAGACAATGCTTCTGTATTCTACCGCTGGATGCCTCCGTAGATCTGGATTCTAAATAATGCACATAAAATTCCCTCACCTCTTGAAACATGCGTAAAGATGATTTAAATGTTTTTCCAGGGGAGTTGCTTTATTTTAGTTCTTGCTTTTATTGGAATAAAACCATCTATACTTTAAATTCACCAAAACGTATACAACAATACATTAGCATTGTGGCGCATCTTGAACGTCTCACAGACGTTTCACTGAGCCAATAAGCTATTGTTTGACCCCCCCCCCCCCCTTACCCTGTATTCCTTCCTCTGTCATCCCTCCATCCCTTTTTCCATGTATGTATGCTAGGTATCCAATCTAGCTCTCCCACTCCAGGGGTGATGTAAACAATCCAGTGCTCCACTCGGAACAGTCCTCGAGAACCCTAATTAAAAAAGAATCACGACAACGGTGGGATTAGACCCGCTGCCAGGTTCTTCCGGATCATTAGTTTACAGAGAGCGAGAAAGGGAGAGAGCGAGGAGGAGCGGTTTGGAAGAGCTTGGCGTTTTAATAAAGTGCCGTGTGACTCTCTGGCCCTACCAACTTCCATATGTTCTGAGTAAGCCCCAAGTGGTTCTTTATCAGGGGGGAAAATGACTGAGGGAGAGAGCAAGCATTAGCAGGGGTTTGAGGTAGGCCTGCAAGTGCAAAATCCACAAAAAGTCGGTCTGCTGATTTTTTTTTTTCTCTTTTCTTTTGGGGGGGTATCGGACGGGAAAATTCCACATGTTAGCAATTTGGTTCAAGTTAAAATTCCAGAATCTCACATAGCGTCAAGCCCTTGTACACTACAGTCCATGTAGACTGTTGTGAGATGTTGAGATCTGTGTTTTATAGGACAACTTGGACACACACATACGCACGCACGCACGCACTCCCTGTTGCTTCATAAATTCATACTAATCCTTTTCAATAAGGTCGACTGGAGGACTATTAAATTGCGAGGACCACCCTCACACAGCACTACTTGGTTTTGACGGTTTCTTCTAATCGATTTACCTTGGACCAAAGACCCACAATAGTGCAGGCCAAGAACAAGGAAAGTGGCCTAATTTCTGTTGAACTGTTTGCTATACTCAGTGGATGCACCTCATTTTGGTTGGGATCTGCACGCTTGAATGAGCCCAATGTAATTCAGGTCCCTGTCCCCTGGTGATGGATAATTTGATATATCGTGTCAGAGGAATCCCAGATTTTCGAGACACTCAGACGTGACTCATTCACAGGCCTCAATGTCTTTGGTAAAGTATGGGAGTTAGGGAGCCCCACTAAATTAAATGCCACTTCATAAATAAAAATGGTCTAAGGCAGACAGGGCAGTGCATTTTTAATGACAGCAGCAGCCCACTGTTAGGTACGTACAAACACGCACACACACACACACACACACACACACACACACACACACACCGACCAAAACGCCGCCCGGAAAAGCCAGGGAACAGGACGTAATACCCCTTGATTCAGATTGATGAGAATCTAATCCACCTTAAGGTCACTTTAACATCAAAAGGAAAGAAGGCTGATGTAAGTTAGTCAGGTTTCAGCAGCTGTAGTGGAACGAGTGCGACCGTCAGGGTTTGGGATAGTGCGCTATTTTCCCCCCAGAGATGAGTCATCTCTGTCTATCGCAGCCGCTGAGCTCACACATGCTGACCCCCAAACGTTGACTCATGACTCGCTGTTTGTCCTTTGAGACTTGTCCTTCACACAGCTATAGCTAACAATTATCTCTAATGATTCGTCGGGACATCATTTTTAAAGTCGCCTGCTAATGTCAATGGTAGTCACTTTAAAAAGGACCTCATTTTAAGCAGGCATGCTTTCCCACCCACGGTGGAAGACCTTTGGCAGAGAATTGCTGAGTAAGGCTGCCTCACAGGGTGAATTCTAACTTTCCCGAATGCCAATTATTTGGTATTGAACCAAATTATTAGGGAACCTTTAGAATGGTGCTGATAACTCCCACCCACTGAAAGGCCCCCTACAGAAACCTGCCCTTGGGCAAGGTACCGAATCCATTTGCCCCTGGGATTATATTCAAACTGCCCTCTCTCCTAGTGTATATCGGGGAGTTGGGATGCAACAACCACCCAAAAAAAAATGGTTGCGTGTAAATGTGAAACAGGACAAATACAAGCATCCCCTATTGGATCATTCAGATTAGTTCTTTACAAAGACCCCCTCCTTTCTGACGTGGTGACCTGGTAGCCCCTCTCTGCTTGGACAAACACTCTAGGAGCTTAGGCCTGCCTAATCCTCTGTTGATATCGCTCTCCACAGGCGGCAAGGAAGAGGAAGATCTCCATTCTGAAGGCCCAGGGGAAGAACACCGACGCCATCCGTGAGCTCAACGAGTATCTGGAGCTGTGAGTAGTGTTTTACAGGGGGATTTGGGTGTTCTTCCTTGCACCAACCTCCCATGGCCTTTTTTAATTAAAATGGGGTTTGCATTCGATTTGAGCCGGGCTGGGATGCAACCTGTCCGTGAGACCTCGACCCGCCCCCTCCCAATCTTCCGTTCTTCTGCCTGTTTTTTTCTGCCTTGTGTGCTTGCTTGATTATATAATGTCAAATGGGTTTTGCCTCATTGGAAATGTTGTAATATGGTATGGTTGGTAATTCACCAGGATGCTGAAACGCATGGTTTGATTATGCTACAAAGGATTCCTAACAATTTTAATATTTTTTTTAGGTTTGTTGGGGACCAGGAGGCATGGCACGAGCTTTCAGACCTCTACATAAACGAGCATGAGTAAGCGTCACACTTTGTCATTCGTGATCATATCACATTTGTCACACCTTAGTCGCACACTTTCTCTATCTTCTTGCATTTCTGCTTTATTGGATGGAGACAGTGGAAATAAGAGTTTTTATACTCCACGATCGGTGATCCCAATTCCAACCTGTGCTGCTGTGGTGCAGCCGGAGGCAGCAGCTTAGACCACCTTTTAAAACAGCCAGGGTTTTCCTTGCCAAATAGGTTTTAGTGTCATTCTCACGCTGGTGCCGTACCAGCATTTTGCCAGCAGCTGCCGATGTCGAGACCAGGCGGCGGCACCTTATTACATCTCCCGCCGGCATATTGTCTGCTCCTAACAGACGCAGGGTAGGCGAGACGGTGCGGGAATGTCTGAAAGCGCTAGCTCCTCGCTATAGCCTCACTCGCTGAGCTGACAGCTTGATCCCAGACGGGGGTGCGCTGGGATGGCCCACAATGGCGAGAGGGCGGTGAAATGCCTAACTCTGCCAGGGGTCTGCATAGAAGCCCTCTGCGTTTCTCACATGGAGGGGAGGGTAATACGATTTGCTCTCTACACCCCTTAACCCCTGCACTGATATCTCTGTTGCCTGGGGTAATTGTCAGCCTCTCCAGACAAAAGCATTGTAAGAAGAAAAACAAAATGTTGCTTGTGTCACTTATTTTTTTATCCTTCCTTAATTGTCTGGGCGGGAGGGAGCGGGGGTCTTCAGGAGTCAGTGAAGCAGGGGACTTTTGGGAGGTGAGTGTATGTGAGCACCTCACCAGCTCTGCAGTTGCCACGGTACATGGACGGCATCTCGAGGGAATGTTTAGCGCGGTGAGAGGGCTGCTTATTGGATATTTTACTTTTATTTTGGTCCCAGGGGGCTTTATCGCTGTAGTAGCGGGCGGAAGTCCAGGGTTGAGCGGATTATCTCCCGGCTTAGTCCAACTTTTTCTAATATCACCCCCTTTCACTCCCCGAGCCCCTTATCTACAGGCGTGTCAATTTCTTTTCTATTTTCTTTATTTTGGGTTACAAACTCTTCTTTCCCTCTCCTCCTCTTCCGGACGGCATGGTATTATCGCCTCTCTTTTCCACAGACTGGTGAAGGAGGAGAGATTACCGAGGGAGGCGGTGGCACTTATTTTCCCAAGCCAGAAAAACAGTCTGATGGTGAACAGAGGAAGAGAAATAAACTCCCCATAGGGCCCCTACATGCTAATAATATACAAATCACTCACACTTCCCTAGCATTGTCACGTGGCTGCCCCGTCTTCAGCGGTCATTATACTCTCAACGTTATGACAGTAATTAATAGCCATAAGACAGTGGAGGCTTTTAAAATAATCCTTCTCACACGCTTGACTGACACACGTATGTAATTTGACCCAAGTTTTTTTTGTGATTGTTTCCCTGAACCGACAAGGTGCTTTCACTCATTGGGAATCACCCGAGTGTGTGTTGGAGCGGTTGAATTAGTTATTTGACTTCCACAGTGTCACCCGAGTGTGTGTTGGAGCGGTTGAATTAGTTATTTGACTTCCACAGTGTCACCCGTGTGTTTGTTGGAGTGGTTTAATTAGTTATTTGACTTCCACAGTGTCACCCGAGTGTGTGTTGGAGCGGTTGAATTAGTTATTTGACTTCCACAGTGTCACCCGAGTGTGTGTTGGAGCGGTTGAATTAGTTATTTGACTTCCACAGTGTCACCCGTGTGTGTGTTGGAGCGGTTGAATTAGTTATTTGACTTCCACAGTGTCACCCGAGTGTGTGTTGGAGCGGTTGAATTAGTTATTTGACTTCCACAGTGTCACCCAAGTGTGTGTTGGAGCGGTTGAATTAGTTATTTGACTTCCACAGTGTCACCCGAGTGTGTGTTGGAGCGGTTGAATACGTTATTTGACTTCCACAGTGTCACCCGAGTGGGTGTTGGTGTGGTTGAATTTGTACTTTTACGTGACTGGGCCGTGCTGTTTGGTCACGGCCCAGTCACCCAGTGGAGGACGGTGACCACTCTGTCCGTTTCCCAGGTCTTGTTGGGTTGGGTGCCCGGTCTAGATGTGGTAGAACAGTCTGTGGGACTGGAAAACAGAAAGCCAAAACATTGTACGGTCTGGTGACGTAACGGAACGGAAGCTATTTTCTAAGTCACGCTAACAGCGTCTCCGCCTCAAGGTGGTGTCGTGGTCTCCAAGCTTAGGGGGTCGCGTCCGGAAGGCTTGACGAACCGGGGTTCTGCAAGTCGGCCTGCTGCTGTTGGTGTCAGTGGAGGCTGGCAGCCTCCTCTCCGCTGCAGGCCGGGGCCACTTCAGGAGCACATCTGAAAGTCTTTATGGGGAGGAAGTGGTAATTGTAAGCAGCCCCACAGCCTTCCAAACACCCCGCTCTCTCCTCTCCCCTTCACCCAGCACTCATGCTGCCGTTTGCTACCTTTTGAAGTCGTTTCATTCTAAATGGGCTGATAGGCCCTTCATGTCGTGCGAGGCATCGTTTGGGGCCCGTCTGTTCCCGCCAAAACACCCAGCATGCATCAGAGCCCATCGCCCCTCGTTGCTGGCAGATACGGATGATTTTCCCTATCCAGGGTTTCCTTGGAGAGCACCGCTAGGGTGTTTTTGAACCCTGATACGGGGTGTGTGGGACACCATACAGGCTGGCCAGAGGGAAGTGTGACACGCGGCCTAGTCAAGACACAGAACAACAGTATGCGCCTTCAAAAAACACTGAGCCTTTTGACCTGTGAACGGGATGACTCCATTTTGGATTCTTCGTTTTTCAGTTACATTTGTTTCCGCGGCCCTATTTCAGTGTCCCGGTGTCATTTTATGATGTCAGTGTGTGCGTCAAGCTGTGCCATCGAGTGACAGAGAGATAAACTTGCCTTTCCTCGGATGGGTCCCCCAAAAGGGAAACTATTAGATGTGGAATGGCTGGAGATTAGCATGAGGTCAACAGCTCAGCAGTCTGCTGAAAAAGTGATCTCATCTAAGCGAGGCGCAGTGTGCCAGTCCCTGCTGAAGGACTGACCTCAGGAAGGTATTTAACTGCACATTACCAGTGTGAAAAACATAGTCCCAGACAGACAGTTTGATCCTGTTTGTCTCTAGAACCCCCGCTCCTCTGCTTGCGAGTGGCCCACTTTCCGAAACATTTCGCCAATGTAGTTAGAAATGCCGAGTGCTAGATCTCTTTAGTCGGCAAATAGTTGTTGTTTCCTCCCAAACGTTCCTCTAACTTAAAGGTACAGTGAGTCATGCCGCATGGAAGTGGCCTACATGGAAGTGTTGGAGGTGCAATGTACGTAAAGCGCTCAGGCAATTATTGGCATTATTTCAGTTTGTGGCGATTATTGCTTTAGTAGGGTTGAAAGTTATTCCATCGCAAACCTTGGTGAAATATGTTTTTGAAAACATATTTGTTTGTGTTCCGCTCTTTGTTTTAAAACTTTTGTACAAAATCGACATCCTAATTTCAAAAGTTAAGACATTGAAAATACAAAACAGATCTGAAGTTCTATGACGGTGACAGAACTATATCTCTCATACTATTCACTCTTGATTTGAGATGGGTGGACTGCTCACAGATGAACAAGAGCCCCACCCTATCTTGAAAAATGAAATGATCACTTTCAGTCTTCAATCTAGTCATTGTTCCCTTGTTTTCACAGCTATGGAAAAGCAGCATTCTGTCTAGAGGAGCTGATGATGACCAACCCTCACAATCACTTGTACTGTGAGCAGTATGCTGAGGTAGGTACGACTCCGTACATCCACTGCTGAACAAGCCTGGTGAACAGAATGACTCCCTGTCGCACAGAGGCACTCCTCCACCGCACTTTACTGCCAGCAGGAGTGCACGCTCGAGAACTCCTGCTGTTGACATGGCTGGTCACGTCATGCTCGTTCCAACGCCATGAAGGCGTTGCGCGATTCCCCATTGGTTGGCATGCCTCATGCACACGATTCAATCCCTTGTTCTCGCAGGTGAAGTACACCCAGGGGGGACTGGAAAACTTGGAGCTGTCCAGAAAGTATTTCGCCCAGGCGCTGAAGCTGAACAACCGAAATATGAGGGCCTTGTTCGGCCTGTACATGGTGAGTTCCAACTTTTGTCAGACGATGAGTGAAGCGAAGAGGGATCTCCTGTGGTTTGTCTGAATGGAAAGGCCTGCTACTAGAGCACAGTGCTCACTTTTTTAAGTTGAAAGTGTTGGTAATATCATTCCTCTACCCTTTTTCTATGCCTTTTTAATGTTTAAGACCAAAATGACTAGAATCAATAAAGAGCAGGGGGCTTTGAGAGCCTGGGGTTAAAAGGGCTGCTGCCACCTCCCAGGCCCATGTTAACGTTTTGATTTCATCCGCCCTGCCCCTTTCATCTGCATATTTATTTAAACAGGAAGTTGTCAGTTAGCACCAATGCATCACATGTAAGTGAGTCCTGACATAAGAACACAAACGGAGAGGGTGAGAATAAGGTCTGCTGGAGGGCCAGAGCAGAGGCAAAGCGACCAAACCCACCCCCGACACAGGCCTTCCAGTGTTAGCGCTCCACTGCCGTAAGGCCCCAGGCAGTCATAACACCTCATACCATGAAAGGGGCTCAGCCACTGGATCCATTCCAGGGTCTTTGAAGGGTCTTTGTATCTTCATATTAGTCTGGACATACGCTACCTTTGGTTTTCCACTAGCTGTTGAATACATTCTAGTACATGACTCCTCTGAAGGCAGGGATGCACTCGCACCATGTTAGTGGACTGACTTTTCCTGGCGTTAAGCAAACCCCAATATCCAGAATTCATAAGAGATGTATTTCAAGCAGACGACATCCTTAGCAAGTTCCTTAATGTATATAAAAAAAAAATTACCTCCACCAATTTGAAAAGCCTGCTAATGAGAGTGGGTTCACTGGGGCTTCTGTCAGGCCTTAAGTCAACCCGGTTATCCTGTAATGTCATGACTGAACATTGAGACAATTCCAATGGCACTATTGAACAAGGGAAGGCTTGATTTGAGATAACCCAAATATTAGGTTCAGCAGGACATTCATATGAGCTTAAACAAGAAATAGTATTATTCAGTAATGTGGAATGCCCTCAAAAGGGCCTTGTAAATGGAGATTAATTTTTTGTAGTTCTCAATGAGAATTCCAGGTGCAAAGATGCTGCAAAGATGACGATCATCGCCCTTATGGAGTAGCATTCATAAACACAGAAAGGACTTAGCCGTGATTATTTCAAGAAATCCAAACTGTAACTCTTGGCCCATACAGCTGAAAAATACCTTAGATTTTGGATAAATAAAACTATCTTTTGAAAGTTATTTATTTCCACACTGCCCACAAGAGATTCATTTTGAGATTTCAGTTTGAAATTAGGTAGTAAGAAACCGATGTACAAATTATCCAACACGTCCTGTTTCAACGCAGTGGCCTGTTGACTATTTTTTTTATTCTGAACGAAAGCACCATAGAGCTTCATGAACACCCCCAAAAGCCTGGAAAAACCCAACGAGATAAGAGATAAGCTTATACTTTCGGAGCACCTGGCGGTGCAGCCAAATCAACGCTGACTTCACAGCTGCCATCATCCAGGGGTAGTCTGTCTCAGCTGACTGGCCGGAGTTCACCGTGAAGAGACAAACTGCTTGCTGATATCCAGAAGCAAAAGATAGAGGAACAAAAACCAGAGAGGCTGACTGGTGTGGAGTCAGAGGTTTCAGCGTGTCTCCATGGGAAGGCCTTTTGAAGTGCTGCCGGTGTAATCCCAGTGGGGTTAGCGCTGTGGAGACGACGGCAGTAACATGGAAAAGACATGGGATTTGTGGTGCCGAGGGGAGCTGTTGAGGTTAGGGCGGGCGGAGAGCATGATTCACATCGTCTGCCCCCCTTAGCATGGGTTCAGAAGACTCGCCGGGCCCTGTCATCACTGGCTATCTATGGTGTTGGAGAAATCGGAGACCATTAAGTGACACCGGGTTTGGGGGTGAGGGTAGGGGGTTCGTTTGCGTACGTCTGGGAGCATTGAATAAAACTCACTTTTTCCCCCTCCCATGAAATGCTCCCCGCGTGTTGCCGGGCCAATTATTCTTATTTATTTTCCTATTCGGTGTGATGGTGGTTGCGGCGTGGTTGCGCTTGCATCTCAGTTGGGCTTTCATTGGTGTTTTGCCAAGTTCTGATATGACACCTCTTTCTTTTCCCTTCTTCCTTCCCCCTCTATAGTCGGCTAGCCACATAGCCGCCAGCCCTAAAGTGAACGCTGCAGTGAAGAAGGCCAATGTGAAATATGCTGCATGGGCCGCCAATCAAATCAACCGAGCCTATCAGGTGAGCAACACTTCAATAGTTCCTTTCCCTGAAAGATGTCTACAGGCCAAGAGAAACTGAAATCCATGATTTGTTTTTTCTGGATAAGGGTGTCAGCTAAATGACAAAACAAAAAGTTACAGACTTTGGCTAAGTTTGTACACGTCACCTAAAACCACCAAGTAACAGATTGTGCAATTGAATGATTCAGGACGTTTGAGCATGTACCTATTACTTCCACTGATTTTATGTAAACAGTTTGGATGTTTGTAATGTCTGTTTAACACTTATAATGTCTTGGACAGTAGACTATTTTAGGGAAAGAAGTTAAATTGTTCTTTAACTGTTCTTGAACCACATGTGTTCTAGAATGCCCCAGGTGATCGATGTGAAGTGTTTTGCTTGTTACCAGGTGTGATTTCATTTTCACACCATCTTAAACCTGGTTCTTCAGTTTCAGACTTTGTGTCTGGTTGGGTACATTTGAGCTAATCTGTTGACTTAAGCCCACATGGCCTACACATTCCCCCAAAATATATATAAATATTAACCTGAGTAAAACGCAAAACTGAAATGCACCTGGGCTAGTGGATTGCCCCAAAGATTAATCTTGCTCGTTTTTAATGGAAGAGAGAGGTGTGTAATGGGGGGTGGGGGTGCGCCGGGTCTACTCAGCTTTGAAATGTGCAGGAAAAAGTGTTGGGGGGCCGTCAGTGGAAAAAGTGAACCGGCACTCAGATGGTATCACTAAAATGGTTTATGCCGTTGCCATGGCACTGTGGGCAAAAATGCGCGGGGGAGTATTTCGCATTAACTCTTCACTGCCTTACCCTCTGCTTACGTAGCCTCAGACAGTTAAATCTGTAATAAGCTGTTCCCCTGCTTAGTGGTACCCCCTGTCGAGCCACTGAAGACTGGGCTTTGGACACTCCGGGTGCTCTCTTAATATGCTGAAGAGCTGCAAGAGGGCGGGACGTCTCCGGTGGTGGCGTGAACTGTCTTTCCACCAGTAGTGAAACGTTTCTGGGGAAAGCCTCTCCACTTGCCTTTAAGGAATGTGACCAGCCACAGCCCGTTTAATGAGGGCTGCACCCTGTTTTCACTGCACCTCAGGGGTGATGAGAGAGACATGGGATATTTCTTTTTGTATTAGGGTTTTCAAACCCATCCTAAACCCTGTTTGGAGTTTAGTTAACAGAACAATCCTTGGGAAAAAAGTTGTTCCATCTACAACACTTTGCCAGCAACCAGGACCCCACCCGGTGTTTGAGAGGAAAAATGACAGGGCAGAAGGTTGAGATGACCCCCCCTCTTTTAAATGGCCTCTGAGGCGTTTTAGGAGGAGCTGCTGTCCATCGTGGCAGCCCTAACCTGGCTGCAGTGGGACTGGGCCGGATGATTGATGGGTCCGTTAAAGTGTTGGTTGTGTGTCAGCTGTCCCGCCATTTACGACCCCGCCCTACCCGCTGGTTGTCATACCTCAGTGTGAGAAAAGGTCGGCTAGCGGCGGTGCCGTCACACAGGGGTCAGGGCGACTGGGCCCGAGGCTGTTAACAAATATAATTAGTGCGAAATGAAATAAAGGGCCCCGGCGTTGACACGTCCACAACCCAGCTGAGTGAAGCACTGATAATTAGCCTGAAGGCCGTTAATCGCATCCCCCAGCCCATCACACACACACACACACACACACACTTACACACACTTCCAGTGACTGAGATTACCCCCTATTAGATACTCACGTCACACATTTGCGTCACCGACATCTCAAAATAGTGCCGCCTTTTCCTCGGCCATTGACTCGTCTTTTTCACGTGGACGATTGCATTTCGAGCCCAGAGCCTGCACGATCCCTGCACCTCCGGCAGACGAGTTAATTGTCTGCCTGGCTTTTGCAACTGAGGGTAATGGGACATTAGGGGAAAACACTAACCGTCATCAACTCCCCGTCACCGCTTTAACACAAACGCATGAGTCACGCTCGGAAATTACTTCTTCGCCAAAAGGTGAATTTTCTTCTTCACCAAACCTCCCCCCTTCTCGACAGACTTGGAAACTGTTTTCCCCCCTCTATCTGGAAACGTTATACAGGCTGTGTATGGGTGTGTGTGCTTTACGCAAACAGGGGCATGAATGGTTGACAGCAAGCTTTGCCTCACCTCTTCCTATAATAACGAATTGATTGTGTATACAGCACAGAGCTTTTCCAGGTGCCCAGAGTGGCAGCACTTTATATTATACTGTGGGAAACCTGACCTCGTTGAATGTGGATTTGAACTTCAATATGCGAGGTTTAACATAAAGCTTTCCGTTATTCGGCGCAACAATGCGTATGAAGAGGCTTAGTTTGGGGACGTTGGTTGTATTATTCAGGGTGTTGATTTAGCGGTTTGCAGTGCGGCGGCACGCGTCTCTTGGGACAAAGACATAAGCACAACTTTGGGGGAAATTATTTTGTAGAAATTGAAGGAACGAATAAAATTGTATTTCCTTAACAGTAAAAGTAGGAGTTTTCACGGAATAGGTGTCAGAGTGGTCTGTACGGTCCAGAACAGTCAGTTTCCCTGCTGGCTAAGGCTTGTCCATTGCTGCCATCGCTGACTGCTTTGTGAAGACTCAAGTGCTCATTGGTTTATTCACTGGTGTAAATGTTGGCGGCTTACAGTAAGTTTTGGACTTACCTCTTTTGTCTTTTGCTTCCAGGCCAGACCATTGGGAAAGAAAAGCGTCTGTAAGAGAAAGCATGTTTTTGATTACATGTCTTTCCCTGGAGAAGCATGTCATCGGCTTACCTTTCTACCAGGTTCCGAAACCACACGTGGGCTGAGGCCCTATGACATAGCCATTTCAGCCTCTGGTTGATAGCTAGGATAAAGTGAGCAGGACTATGGGTAGCCTATTTTTAGGCCAACCATGTGTGTGGTTGATTTAGTCAGCTGTTTCCCATAGATAACATTGAGAAAGGAGCCATTGTACAGATTGAGGTTAATGTCAACATACAGCTGAGGTAGTTGTATTTCCTCAAGTGCATTGATCACTACACAGTGATAAAAAAACAAAGTTGTCTCTGAAGTCGTAAAACAGTGCAACACTTGTCTGAATTCATGTCTAAAGGGGAACTTTACCTTGTTTTTACATTTTGTCTTGTTTTTTGCATTCTTTTTTTGCTTATGTTTATATTTTTATAATAATTATTTTTAGGAATTAGGTTTTCCATTGAATGCAATGCAGTATGAAAATGTGTCTAAGCATGTTGGAAAATTACTTCTGCCACTCTATCAGAATCTCATTCTGGAGGATATTTCATGGTGGGAATTATGAGAATTAGTTCTGTGTCATGAGAATTGTTTCTCATTGGTTAAATAAAATGAAAAATAACTCTGCCCCGTAATTCCTTATTTGCATATTTTTGTTGTTTTCCACAGAATGGATTTATGGCTCAGCAGAAAAAAAAATTATGACAAAATCCAGAACAGGATTCTGATGTAAAATGAGTTGTTTTAGAATCTCATAACACGCCAAGGCACAGTTTCATGATGTATTGTACTACCGTCATTCCAGGTGCTATGCTAATGTGTAACAATAAAATCATTTTAAAAAGTACAAAGAATGGGGAGAAAAAGCTGTGTCAAAACAGGTGGACTTACCCTTTAAAGCCATTCATTCTGTTTTTTTTAGGCAGGAACCTAATCTGGGTGTATATGCCGTCTGTCTGTGTAAGCCTTTTGGCTTGGAGATCGAATGCCTGTATCTATTCGCCATGGTAATATGTGGCTGAGCAAAAAAACAAAGGTCCAGGCATTAAGCCCCGAAGGCTCGAGCCTGGTGACATTGCTGCTCTTCATCTAGTTTGCTAGGGAGGTTTGCGCATGTATCATTGTGAGTATCCGTGCAGTACACTTCAGGAGCAGGATTATGAAGCATCTTCCAATGTTTCTGTAGAACAGACACCCTTTTGGAAAGTCGCAATCAAGGGCAGCTGCCACTCTAGTTCATTTTCCCCTGAGGGGAGAATGTTTTTCTCCTGGAACAGTTTGTGTCTGGGACTTTCTCTGAAGGCTGGCTGTCTTGTGAGCCTGGAACCGTTTTCAGTTATGTTGTGACAGCTGACGCCCATACTCCTATGAGACCTGGCCAAGTAGCTCTATTCGGCAGGTGAACTGGGGCTGGCTCAACGTGGCACAGCTGAACCCCAAGTGTCCAAAACACGATTGGACCTTTTACTGTGGTACCAACACCAGCTTGCAAACAGTTTGTTAACCGAGCCTTCCAGGGCGCTTCCAGTGAGGGGTCGCGGGGCTGTGAGTCATTGGTACATTTTGGCCCTTGCTCACCCCTCCCCCTCACACACGACTCTTACACAACAAGCCAAAAACCTCCCTTAAGAACCAGGTGGTTCTTATCTTCTGTTACTCTGTTTTCTGCGGTGGTTCGTGTACTTCTGTCGTTATCGTCCTGACATTAAGGCTGATATGACATTCCAACATGTTCCCTGTCATTATGATATTGAGTTTGACAATGTGTTGCTTTGAACAATGTCTTAATATGGGTTTTGTGATAGTTTGCTGTATCTGCAGCAACATTGAAGGGTTTTTCCTCAAAGTAAAAATAAATAAATAATCGATTTGTTTTTCAACCATTTATTTCAGAATCTTGGTGCTCTTGTCTTCATGATGCCAGAATGGTGCCACTTGACAATCTCAATGCATATCATATCCGTACACAAGCATAATAATTATTATATGGTCTTATGCGGTTTCTGGGACCCCTATGCTACGTTCTGAATTCTCAAAAGGAAACATGCAAAATTAACAAACGATTTCTAAATTGGGCTGCCAGAACACCTTCAATGTGCCTGGGCTTCACGTTCTAATGTCCGGAAGTGTTTTGGAAAGACTAGATGCAACATCATTCATGCTTGAGAAATCCCATCATTTGGTGTTTTGTTTGTGATGGTTGGGTCTCTGGCAGCTACGGAGTCTTCCGTCACCGTTCGATTGGGTTAAGATCTGGTGTCCTAGTCGGGCCTTGGCATGTCGTGAAACAGATGGGTCTGTTTTTACACGCTGTGCTGGAGCGTGACATGGGGCTGCGAGGTTATCACGGTACTCTGGTTGGGGGGTGCGGGGTTAGCGTCTTTTGCGCTGGCTCGGCTGTTGATGACCTGATGTTTTCTCTCTCTGTCTCCGTCACGCAGCTGGCTGGTCGTGGGACGAAGGAGAACAAATGCTCCGTGAAAGCCGTGGAGGAGATGCTGGAGTCCATGCAGATCACCATGTCCTAGGCCCTAAGTCTGCTCCTCCCCCAACCCACCCACGTTCGACAAGACTCGACACGGCAGCTCTGTTGGCCCTCGCTCCAGCCTGGATGACCCTCTCCTATTTTAAATGTATGTAGAGCAGGACTGCATCTTAAATGACATCCTATGTTAAGTTTCCTTTTTGGGGGCACTGCTCTTTGCCCTGTGCCCGATTTGAAAATAGTGCACGATATAGGAAACGGGGTGACATTTGAGATACCGGCCAGGTAGAGGAAGTTTTCACGACAGCGTTCTGGACTGAGATGCAAATAAAAAAGAAAGCAGACGTAAAAAATCCAAACTGAAGGCTTAGATCGGCCCGCCTGTATGCAGCTAGGCCTTCGGAGATGTACTTACGTCTGTAAATGAAATTAAACATTTTTATTGTACCTTGTTGTTTTTCTCTGTAATCAAGATGTCTTAATAAAGGACTGAATTATTTGCAGTCTTCAGGATTGTTTAGTTTTAATTTGGTCTAGTTTTTGTGTATACAGGAGTAATCTACTGGTTACCTTTGGGGAAGTGTGATCTGATTGGGATGGAGCACCAGTACTTTCTAGCTATTAGTGAGCCAACATACGATCTTTAAATAACGCGTTAAGTATAATTCTACAGCAGTCTGCTTTAGTCATTCTCCAGTGAGTGGGAGAGAAGAGTTCTTATTTAAGGCTGAAGCCAGGCGTTTTCTTCTCACACTGGATCCTGCTGGGAGTTCCGCCCTTCAATTACTCGCACACCATCAGGGTGCTCTAACTAGAACGTGAGGCAGTGCAGGAGAACACCTCTGTCATTTCAGTTTACGGAGACCCATAGGGCTGCCAGTAATTAAAACACACAGAAATCAAATCCATAAATCTGAGACCTTTTACAACTACGGAGAATGTTGGTCTGGTTTCCTATACCACACTCATTTGTAATTGTCAGATCCGGGTTTGTCCAAATTAACTTCTTATTTCTCAGTCACCCGTAAAGGGTCAGCTGGTACTTCCATCGCTTTTTGTTTATTAAGTCACGGCAATTGTCTCATAATTTCACTCGCAGACTGATGGAAAAGTTAAGTGTTGAGTTTATGGCCTTTTTTGGACAGCATTGGGATTGAAAGAGGTCGTGGACCTCAAAGCACAAGTGGAGAGCCATTTTCTCCCCACTTTTTAATACCCTGGTCAGTGTCTGAGCCGCCTGCGTTTGATTTTGCACACCAATCTTGCAGAACCAATCAAAGCCCAAAGGAGCTTTTTCAGAACATAAACTGACATTGGTTTCTTTTACAGGAATCGCTTGAATGTTAAATGAAGCCTTTGAACAGCTATGTAAGATCTTTGATCTAAATGTCATTCATTTTTGCTGACCCAGGTTTTCCCAGGCAACTAGGCCAGTTGTTGCGGTCAAGGTCATTAAATGCCTATAAATGAAGTTTGTCAATCATTGTGATGTGAAAATGATCCGATCAAGACAATGTCATTGACACCATTAGTGTCTGATGCAATAGTGCCATCTGTAGTCAGGAGGTAGAACTTAGCTCAGGGCAATACTAGGAGTTCAAGATATTTGAGAATGTGGAGTTACATGACTTCGAGCATCTGAGAATGCAAGGTTACATTCTTCCATTTCCCTTCATGTCTTAATAGTTTCAGTCTATGTTGATGAACATGCTATAATCATGGATATGGAAATTTTCTAACACGGCCAAACTAACTAAAAGAGCAATTCTGGTTACATTTGAAATCTTCCCGTGGAAAAATCCCACCTTGCAAACCTATCATTGGTTTAGAAGAAATTCTGTCTTATTAAAACAACCTGCTGCACACATGAACCTCATTTTGATTGGGATGGTGATTGATGATGACATGCCTGACCAGGATGAGGTCACTTTTAGGCAAGGTGAGATCACTTTAAAAATCATATGTCTTGGGAGGCGCTTAACATTTTGACCAGAGAGCACACTGAAGGAAGTTGGTTAAAAAGGTGACATGGCACATAAAGTTACCAAGCCTTGAATAAACAAACTCACCCTAGGCCACAACTGTATAATTTCTTGTCTTTGGCTGCCTTCATGAAGAAGCACCAATTTGGTAATTATATCCAGTTATCTGATTGGACTGTCTTACACGCTCATTGTCTGTCACACACACACACACACACACACACACCGATCTTGGTACATGAAGCCTCAGCTTCAGTTCACCGTTATGCTTCAGCAGTGTTTCCCAGACAGGCCAGCAGAATGAGGGGAAACCCGGCCTGCCCTAAAATGTTGGCTCTACACAGGGGGGGTTGCAGACAAAGTACTGTGGATTAGCCATTAGCGTTGCCTGTAATCCCTTACTCCCAAAGAGATTAGCCTGAAGAGGACTTGCTAGTGTCTGGAGAAGCTTTATTGGATCCAGGCTCCTTGGTGGTCAGGTCAACTGAAGTGGATGAGGCTGTGATGAGTTTACATTGACTTTGCAGTTGCATGCCAGAACATCAGTCAAGATTGGGACGACGTGTACTCAGCTAGTTGTGGACTGGATGTCTTGATCGGATAGTAAGAGAGATAATTGCAACAGATCCAGAAAGAAATTACACAACCATACTATGGATAAAAAGTATTTCTTTCCCCCCAGAAATAAATCCATATAGTAAACTAATGTCTCTCTCAGGCTCGCTGAGGAAGAATTCTTTTACTGAATCATCTTAAATGTGAACTATTAGTGTAAGTGGACCTTCTCCAGTAGCTTTGCTACTATTTGTCACGCCATGAGCAGGGCATGGCTCCGGGTGATTCGCTGGGCGAGAGTGTGGAAGATGAGCATGCCAGGCCATTTCCACTGTGAGGTCTTGAGGGACATTTCCCAAGGTGAGAGAGTGGAGTTAGTGGACAAGGAGGAACTGGAGCAACTTGGGGCCCATCTGTCTTTGTCTATTTTGGATGGGGGTGAAGGGGGGGGGGTAGAGAAGAGGCTGGGATCGCTAAAGATGGATGAGGCATGCAGTGCTAAATCCTGCCTTGTCCAGTCGCAGAGCAAGAGCGTGGTGATGAAATAGTGTTTTGCTTAGAAGCGGGGGCGGTCCAGACCCGACCCGCTCCCTTTTTCTGGGAACTGTGAGCGAGAGAAAGGAGAACTGGGAGCAACGAGGACGTATCGCTCAAATAATACCTGACATAATGTGAGGAAACATCAGAAGCTAGTCTGCCAGAGACATGCCCACAGACGCAACTTTGCACAAACACAAACCTGGTCAATGTATTGGGTCTAAAAAATGTGGGTGGGTGCATATATATAACTTATATAAAATGTC
This sequence comes from Esox niger, assembly GCA_016801105.1. Taxonomy (NCBI): domain Eukaryota; kingdom Metazoa; phylum Chordata; class Actinopteri; order Esociformes; family Esocidae; genus Esox; species Esox niger. The sequence continues at coordinate 30,406 of JACXGJ010004068.1, forward strand.
AGGGTCTGGGTTCCAATGACTATCACTGCATGAAACGCGTTGCCACTCAAACCATTTTTTCACTTGACGATTTTTTGTGCTATTATGTTTGCTCAATGTCATTATTTTTACCACAGTCCAAATGATTAATCAAACACATACCAGCATCAGTGGAATAACATACTTCAAGGTTTTCTTGTAGTTATTCAATTATTTCTTATTACGGACTAAGATTCCACAGGTTGGCGAGTCAAACGCAGTACTTTAGGAGTTCCCCTGATAATATCTTCTGTCAGAAAAAAAAGCATAGATCTGAATGTAGTTTATGATAGCTGAACAAGGATAACTGCTTCCAATCTATTGTACTGAGCCATCAATACATGAATAGTTTCACTAATGTTTCTGTGCAGATTCTTAAATTAGACTTAAATGACTTGTTATTTTATGTAATATTTGCTGTTTTTAGGATAAAATTAAGGATACTTAACAATACATAACTATGACAAATAACAATGAAACGAGAAATATATTCTGTAACAGCATAGACAGCCTTGTCATATACTTCTTTATTCATACAAAAATCTACTGACTACATTCCTGTATATTCTGTCAGACACCATACGGTCAAACAAGTATTTAAAAGCGCTTGCTAAATTCCAACCTACAATTATTCAAATAAGTAATACATTGTTTTAAAGCATAGTATATTCGGGGCCAACTGAATTTGCATTTTGCTATGTTTTTCTATAAACTTTTTTTTTTCTTTAATTTTTTTTTTTTTTCTTAGTACTTGCAGAGTAAATACTTCAAATTTATGTAGTATATGTTGCAGATCAGTTCTAAACAATTTAACATGAAGAGTTGAAATCTGAAAAATTAACACAAACATTTGTAAAATGTGTAAAAATATTATTTTAGAGAATCCCCAGTACAACTAAACCATTATTTCAGATCTTCCAGCACTTCTAAAAAAGTTGATGTTTCTTATGATGATGTCTTTAAGAGTTTTCCCTAAATTTCTGTTTGACTAAAGATAAAACACATTAAAACAAACATTTTGGGAGAAATTATGTTGACATTTAATGGTTGCAAAACCATGGTGGTTTAAAATGTTTCACTACATGTAGAACAGGTTCTAATACATACTGTATAGTATAGTACACTCAGCACATTCCTGGTTTTATTTAGGATTTTTTAAAAATCTGATGGAATGGACCAAATCTCCAGACACATCTTTTAGGCATTACAGTTTAAAGAATAATATTGTCTTGAAGTCAGTTTTATTTAAAGAAACGTCATAAGATCCTTGTTTAGCTAATAGTAATTCTTAACCAGTTTTTAATTGTTAACCAGAACATTTCTTTTGAGAGTTTGACACTGACGTCCTTTGCTGAGAACTGGAGCATTTACGTGCATAGAGCCCACATGGAAATGAAAAATATTGAAAATACAGAAACATTTTCCTTAAATGAAATTTTACTATAACTGAATAACAGTATTCAAATAAAGTGTCCCTGACAGACACGGAATGTTCTGGTTTTCCAGAATCCCTGAAATATATTTGATGGAAAGTCTGTTTTGACAACCAATGACTGTCCAGTTGGAGTTCATGCCATGAAAAACACAGGTTTAGAATTGAGATTCCTGTTTCACCTAGTTCAGATAAAATCTAAACCTCTTTGCAGCACCGTATTATCATCAGGAAAAAACATGGTTAATTTTGATATTAAAGACACGTATCAAGTAACTTTCCATACTGGAAAAGAAGAAACTGCATAGTGACACAAATCGCAATGCAAAAGTCAGCATTGCAAAATTGAAATGGTGAGGTCAACTGGCAAATTCCAAAATGCTAGCCTTTCTCTGATGCTGCACAGTCCCTTTCTGGGCCCTGCCAATTCTCAAATACTGCGGAAACTTATGAAGGACTTCCTCACATATTATTTTTTGCTGAAACGTGTCAACTTAAATGCAAACTGACTTTACATTTAAAGGGCAGATTTACAGCAAATTTGTTTTCTCTAAAGGAAAAAAGGTGTGTATTTGTATGTGCGTGCAGCTCTGTGTGTGGGATTGGAGAGATTTGCACCAGTGAATGAGACCGAACTAAATCACATGCGAAATATTATGTGCACATGCATATATTTATATATATGTAAAGTATATGTATACTGTACCAGTCAAATATATATATACTGTTACAGTGCCGGTCTTTGGGCGGGCCCTAAGCAAACTGATTTTGGAGGCCCCCTCTCCCCTAATGGTCCGAGGCTCAGTAATGGTCTGGGGCCCCCTACGTCGCCTATGCCAAGGCCGGCCCTGCCCAGAATTGGATTTGTGAGGAGGACTGGGAGGATGGACAAGTCAGTTTGTTTGGGGTGGACAAAAGACAGAGGTCCCTGAAATGTGCAGTACTTTTATGGTTGGCGCCCCATCAAGCCCTTACATGTTTGCTGGCCAACGCTGTGGTTGTTTTGTGTTTCAGTCACCATGTCAGTGTTTAAACTCAGAGCACATAAGAACCCGACACAGTCAAGTAGGGAGGTATGCGTATCGTATTGTTAACTGCTTCAACAATGCTTGATTCAAAGAAGTCTTACGGCTGTCTGCCAGACATTCATTCCTGATGGGAACAATAGGACAAGACAGGAATTTTCTATTACATTTCCATCATTTCTCCTTTGATGTGAATGCTTCCTTTCTGGAGCTTTGATTTCACTATGACAGCTTTAATCAGAACCCACAGGTTGCAGGCTTGGCCTGCCTGGCAGACTCATCTATTATCTTAATTCCTTTTTTTCCCCTTTTGACATCAAAAACACGCTAACGAAACCCCCCGCTCCACCTCCAGTCCTGGAAATGTATTATTGTTATTTCTTATTGAAATAACGTTTCTTCTTTTCCTAATCTCTAAAACCAACAACAGTGTTATTGATGGCATCCACATGTGCTCATCCACATGAGAATCTGCGGACACGCATGGTTTGACTTATCAGTAGTCTGGTTAGGGCTTTGCCTTATGGAAGAGATTCAAACTCCTCCGCTGTCTCTCAGGGTAATTGGCCACTGCTAATTCGGAATAATGATAATTGGGAAACATGGATGGGTTCAAGACAAACTCCAAAGATTACATCTGAGTGGATGGATTTGCTCTCTCTCGTGTGATTTGTGCAGGGTTTGAAGTTGAAGATTTACATGCTAACTGGACATCTGTGGGACATACTGTGGAGATCTTTGGGGCCAAAGCAGTTGGTTGGTCTTGACTATGATGGATACCCATACTCTCCTAGTCAGTGCGATTGATTTATTCGATTGTCACTATATGACAAGCTAAGGTTAGACATGCATTTTCTGACCCATTCTTGGCAGGCAATATAAATGAAGTAGCAAGTAAATTCATTTCTCTACTCTGGTGTCTGCTTCAGAGGAATGATGAGCTACATTGATTGAGGTGACATACAATCACATTTCTTTTCAGATTGACATAAATAACTCGGGTGTTGAGATGGGCAATGAAGATTAAGTTACATTTGTTGTTAGTGCTGTGTATGCGTGTGTGTATGTGTGTGTGTGTTAGAGAGAGATCCAGATCTATCTATGTGAGGACCAGACATCCCCATATAGACATTCGGTCCTTCCTAGGAAAATTTATACTTACAGCTTAGGGGTTATGGTAAAACTATGGTAAATCATTCGGGGATAGTGTTTTAATTGGTGTTACTTTTCAGGCATTACAGATTAGTTCAAGGGTTAGGTATTAAGCCGAGGTTAAGTTTACTATTACAACTGATGACATTCACAAGTATAGTAAAGCAAGTACACACACATATTTTCGCTGTGGGGACCAGAAAAACAGAAATCCATGTTCCCTTTTACTCTAAACATAATCATAACCTTAAAGTCAACAAGGCCCCTAATACGTACTGTACACAGAGCTCATGGAAAAAACCCAGTTTGGTTTGCATTTAATGGAAATTGGAAATTGGAGGGATTTGCTAAGATGTGCCAGTGTCCGCAATGTTACAAAAATTAAAAGAACTAATCTGATGCTTTTTTGTTTTCTAAGTTTGTTTGTAAAATAAGCAATTCTAACTTTCTTCATACTATCATTGTCTGTTGGTGTGGAGACTTTAAAACGTGGTTAAAAGAAAATATTTAATCAATTGTGTATGTTGTCTTCACAAAATCATGTTCGTTTTTGTCCTATATTTCCAATTACTTTTTATGAACTGCTGATCGAGAAATGTCTGTCTGGAAAGGATATTTTGGTCTCTGGAAATTTAAGGGGAGAAAAATAACACATTTACAGAGAAAAAAAGAATATAGCAGGTCCAAAGAGTAAGGTTAGCCATATGCTGAGCCAATAATAAAGACATTTGAAAAATAAAATGAAAGAACTCATTTTATGAGTTTGGTCCTCAACCAAATGAAGACTTTAAATCATTGGCCAGAAAATGAATATAAAAAGCATTTAAAGTAATTACCAATGGCACCCTTTCATAGACAAAATTATGTTTAACCAGAATCTGTAGACGCATAACGAATACTAATCATGCATTTCTCAATTTAATGAACACTACAAAATATCCATCCAGGGATACTTTTTTAAGGTACTAATGATACTTGTTAAATGGAGTTGAACTGACATGTTAAAAGCAAGTGGATGCTAGGCACTGTGTATTCAGTTATAATAGGCTGCAGATGGCATAGCAGTTAGAGTATCTGACCAGTAACTGAAAGGCTGCACGATTGAATCCCTGAGCCAGCAAGGTTTCTGTCCCTGAGCATGACTGTCCTTAAGCAAGACACTTAACCCTATGTTTCTCTGTATAAAAATATCTGCTACAGTCGTGACCAAAAGTATTGGCAAGCTTGCCTCTTCATATACAGTGGAAAAGAATCACCCCCTTTTAAATAATCACATTTTGTTGCTCTGCAGCCTGAAATGAAAACGGACAAAATGAAATTTCAAATTAAAAAACAGAATCACTGAGTTGGAAAAAGAATCACCCCCCTCCTAATAATGACTTGTAAACCCAACCAGGTGTAGTTAATGACCTTCTCAATAGCACACAAAGCCAACTGACTTTCAACTGTGATCAGCTGTGGTCATTTTGATTAGCTCAGCATGAAACAAGCTTTTCCTGAATCATTTCAGTCCTTGGATCATTTCAGTCCAAGAATCAACTATGGGTGGCAAGGCATTGTCAAAAGATCTCTGGGATAAAGTTGTGGACAGGCACAAGTCAGGAGATGGATACAAAAAAATTCAAAAGCTTTATCAGTGCCTAGAAGCACAGTGAAGTCTATTATTAAGAAGTGGAAGGTATTTGGTACAACACAGACCCTCCCTGGGTCAGGATGTTGCTCTAAATTGGATGAAAGAGCCAGGAGGAAACTGGTCAGAGAGGCTACCAAGAGGCCTACAGCCACTCTGAAGCAGTTGCAGGAATTCATGACAAAGAGTGGTCATTGTGTCCATGTGACAACAATATCACAAATTCTCCACAGATGTGGCTTGTATGGGAGGGTTGCAAGAAAAAAGCCACTCCTCTAGAAAGGCCACATGCAGTCACGACTGAGCTTTGCCAAAACACACCTTGAAGATTCTAAGGCCACGTGGAAAAAAGTGTTATGGTCAGATGAGACTAAAATTTAATTGTTTGGCCTCAACGCCAAACGATATGTCTGGCGAAAATCCAATACAGCTCACCATCCATATAACACCATTCCTACTAAAGCATGGAGGTGGTAAAATCATGTTATGGGGTTGTTTCTCTGCAGCAGGGACTGGAACACATGTCAGGATAGAAGGAATAATGGATGGGGCAAAATACTGTCAAATTCTTGAGGAAAATCTGCTGCTCTCTGCCAGAAAGTTGTCAATGGGAAGAAGATTTACCTTCCAAAATGACAATGACCCAAAGCACACAGCAAAACTGACCACACAGCGGTTGAAGGAGAAAAAGGTGAATGTCCTTGCATGACCTAGTCAGAGCCCAGACTTAAACCCCTTTGGAAATCTGTGGAATGACTTGAAGACAGCAATCCACAAATGGTCACCATCAAATTTAACTGAACTTGAGCAGTTCTGCAAAGAATAGTGGTCAAATATTGCAACGTCTAGATGTGCAAAGTTAGTAGAGACATATTCCCACAGACTAAAGGCTGTAATTAAAGCAAAAGGTGGTTCAACAAAATACTGAAACAAGGGGGTAATCCTTTTTCCAACTTTTTTTTATTTTTTAAATTTTTTTATGACATGTTGGTGTTATCTTTCACTTGGATGTTATAAGTTGCACTGAGTAAATGCAGCTGAATGAAACAAAAACTCTGTCTGTCTTAATTTCAGGCTGCAAAGCAACACAATTTGATTATTTGACAGGGGGGTGATTCATTTCTATACCCACTGTAACTCACATAAAATAGGCTGACATTTTATCTACGTATATGGTGTCCACAATAATAAATGTCACTGTTAATATTACAGAACATTTGTTTTGTATACAGAACCTAATATGTCCTTAGAAATCAGAAAATAAATAAAAGACGGCTTATAAACCTGAAAATATCACATTTTGACCGTGGGGAAGCTGGTCCTTTCCTTGAAGGCCTTATATTGTTTTCTGTAAACATACAGATGGTGTGTATTACCAAAAAACTTAAATTGTGTCTAATCTGTCAAGAAGAAATTGTCCCATAAGAGTTGTGGCATGTTCATATGTGTTTTAGAAAGCTGCAGTCAGGTTACTTAGGTCTCCGACCATACAACCCCATTTAATTTAGTTGGCAATGGATTGGGTAAGTGGGAACTGTCATACATTGTGTCTGTAACAGTACACACAGTAACACAAAACAGGAGAATGACTCCCGTTCTCTCTGTATATACAAACATATATATATATATGTATATATATAGTGGGGCAAAAGAGTATTTAGTTAGCCACCAATTGTGCAAGTACTTAAAAATTTAAAGTACTTAAAAAGATGATTTTCATCATAGGTACACTTCAACTATGAGAGACAAAATGAGAAAAAAAATCCAGAGAATCACATTGTAGGATTTTTTATGAATTTATTGGTAAATTCCTCGGTAAAACAAGTATTTGGTCACCTACAAACAAGCAAGATTTCTGGCTCTCACAGACCTGAAACTTCTTTAAGAGGCTCCTCTGTCCTTCACTCGTTACCTGTATTAATGGCACCTGTTTGAACTTGTTATCAATATAAAAGACACCTGTCCACAACCTGGAACAGCCACACCCCAAACTGCACTATGGGCAAAGAGCTGTCAAAGGACACCAGAAACAAAATTGTAGACCTGCACCAGGCTGGGAAGACTGAATCTGCAATAGGTGAGCAGCTTGGTGTGAAGAAATCAACTGTTGGAGCAATTATAAGAAAATGGAAGACATACAAGACCACTGATAATCTCCCTCGATCCGGGGCTCCACGCAAGATCTCACCCCGTGGGGTCAAAATTATCACAAGAACGGTGGGCAAAAATCCCAGAACCACACGGGGGGACCTAGTGAATGACCTGCAGTGAGCTGGGACCAAAGTAACAAAGGCTACCATCAGTAACACACTACGCCGCCAGGGACTCAAATCCTGCAGTGCCAGACGTGTCCCCCTGCTTAAGCAAGTACATGTCCAGGCCCGTCTGAGATTTGCTAGAGAGCATTTGGATGATCCAGAAGAGGATTGGGAGAATGTCATATGGTCAGATGAAACCAAAACATAACTTTTTGGTAAAAACTCTTCTCGTCGTGTTTGGAGGAGAAAGAATGCTCAGTTGCATCCAAAGAAAACCATACCTACTGTGAAGCATGGGGGTGGAAACATCATGCTTTGGGGCTGTTATTCTGCAAATGGACCAGGACGACTGATCTGTGTAAAGGAAATAATGAATGGGGCCATGTATCGTGAGTTTTTCAGTGAAAACCTCCTTCCATCAGCAAGGGCATTGAAGATGAAACGTGGCTGGGTCTTTCAGCATGACAATGATCCCAAACACACTGCCCGGGCAACGAAGGAGTGGCTTCGTAAGAAGCATTTCAACGTCCTGGAGTGGCCTAGCCAGTCACCAGATCTCAACCCCATGGAAAATCTTTGGAGGGAGTTGAAAGTCCGAGTTGCCCAGCGACAGCCCCAGAACATTACTGCTCTAGAGGAGATCTGCATGAAGGAATGGGCCAAAATACCAGCAACAGTGTGTGAAATCCTTGTGAAGACTTACTGAAAACGTTTGACCTCTGTCATTGCAAACAAAGGGTATATAACAAAGTATTGAGATGAACTTTTGTTATTGACCAAATACTTATTTTCCACCATAATTTACCAATAAATTGATAAAAAATCCTACAATGTGATTTTCTGGAATTATGTTTCTCATTTTGTCTCTCATAGTGTACCTATGATGAAAATTACAGGCCTCTCTCATCTTTTTAAGTGGGAGAACTTGCACAATTTGTGGCTGACTAAATACTTTTTTGCCCAACTGTATCTATATATATATTTATATATAAATTATTCTTTATTCACTTTTAGGTGGCATTTGGAATTTAATTATCATCTTTACTATTTTTAAAACATTGGAACATTCAAATATTGTTCTGTTTGATACTTTATTTAGAAAACACTGAAACTCAAAATCAATTATTGTAATGTGACAATGGTTTCATGTTGAAAAACTAATTGTAAGAATTTTTTTTAACGAAAATACAGTTTGCCACAGTATTCCACTCTGTATTCAACTCACAGTATTCACAGATCTATCAAAACACTAAACTTACCAGGTTGTGACCTGTGAACCATTTAAGTTGTAAAAACCCACTGTCAAGGGGTTAGCAAAAAGTTACAAATCATATCTTAGTGTTTGGAAATCCCAGTGAGAACTTATTGCCAAGAAAGTGGCAAAAGTCAGCATTTCTCGAGAGTGACTAGTCAGAGAAGTCAAAGACAGCTAACAATCACTTTAAGAAGCTAGACTTCAGTGGGGGAAGAACTGGTGCACCACTCAACCAAATCAAGAGCATGCATAACATTGGCCTGTATGGGAGGGAGGCAAGAAAAAAGCCATACATTTGTGCTAATAAGTTTGCATACCCTGGCAGAAACTGAGACATTTTGGCATTGATTGTGAAAATATGACCGATCATGCAAAAAAACTGTCTTTTATATAAGGATAATGATCATATGAAGCCATTTATTATCACATGGTTGGCTCCTTTTTAAATCATAATGATAACAGAAATCACCCAAATGGCCCTGATCAAAAGTGTACATACCCTTGAATGTTTGGCCTTGTTACAGACACTCAAGGTGACACACAGGTGAAAATGGCAATTAAAGGTGAATTTCCCACACCTGGGACTTTTTTAATTGCAAATAGTGTCTGTGTATAAATAGACAATGAGTTTGTTAGCTCTCACTTGGATGCACTGAACAGACTAGATACTGAGCCATGGATAGCAGAAAAGAAATGTAAAAATGTTTCCTGCATAGCAAGGTAATGGAACTTTATAATGATGGAAAAGAATACAAAAAGATATCAAAAGCCTTGCACACGCCAGTCAGTAGTGTTCAATCACTTATCAAGTAGAACATTTAGAGATCTCTTGATACCAAGCCAAGGTTAGGTAGACCAAGAAAGATTTCTGCCAGAACTGCCAGAAGAATTGTTACAAGAAAAAAAAGAACTCACAGGTAACCTTAGGAGAAATACAGGCTGCCCTGGAAAATGATGTTGGTTGTTTCAAGGAGCACAATATGACAATATTGTTATGTATTTCTATGTCACCAATTGTCTATGTACTTAGATTAATAAAAATCAGTTGTATGGCTATGTAAGGATGTTAAAAACAAAAAGAAAATGGTGTTCACATTGAAAAAAAAAATCTCAGAGGAGCCATTTCATGCTTGTATTGTAAATTCTACATTATAACCAGAAATACTTAGCTAATGAAATGAGGAAATGCCATGGGAATCTCATTGGTAAATGAGAACATACTGTATAACCCTCCATGAATCAGAATGTCGCTAAACTAATTGCCAGGAATTCCTTAAAGAGAATTTAGTTGACCATCTCCCCATTTTGATAATTACTTTAGCTATAGGTATAAAGTATAACATTTACTAAAATAAGAAATAATTATAAATATTTGTTAGTTAACATTCTAAAAATATAGAATTATATGCATTATGCTAGACATTACAGTGGTTATTTATATAATACTAAGGACAAGTACCTGTTAGAAGAACTGAAAATGCCACTATTCTACTGTTGTTTCTATTTAAGCTTGTTTAGAACAGGTAAGTCCCATGTAAGATGGCAGCCCAATTGCTCCATTCCCCTTCTCATGCACAAATATTATTACATAAAAACATTTGTATAACTCCATGACAATTAGGATGTTTTACTTCCAGACAGAAATGGGACCAAGTCACATTTATGGAAGTCAAATACAAGTCTTAAGTCTTAACCTTCAAGTCAAACGTAAAGTCCCAAGTAATTATGGACAAGTCTCAAGTACCTCCACAGCTCAGATCGAGTCAAGTCACAAGTTCCCAATTTTCAAGTCTTTAAGCTTATGGTTAAGAAATATTGTTGTTGAATTGTTGACTTAGTTGAAAGGAATGTAATGTCATTCAATAAGTTGTCTTACTGTATTTCTATATTATCAATTGTCTTTATGTGTTTATATTTTTAAAAGTTTCAGTAGTAATGTGAAGCATGTAAGGATGTTAAAAGTAAAATGCAGTCCATTTGGGGGAAAAAATGCTGGGGGGATTCAGGAATATTACAATAAATACTTAGCTGAAGATATTATGACATGGGAATTTCTACAGTAAATGAGAATGCAAGAATGTGTTGTATTACACTCCATTAATCAGACTAAAGTTATCGCCGGGAAATTCCATTAATAGAATTTAGTTTCCCTTTCCACATTTGTTTCAACAGTATTTCATTCTGACATTAATCAATCAATCAAATTTGTTTATTAAGCTCTTTTATCAGCAGTACAGATATCAGCAGTTGTCACAAAGAGCTTTTACATAACACCCAGCCTGAAACCCCAAGGAGCAAGCAACAACAGTGTTGAAGCACAGTGGCTAGGAAAAACAACCTAAGAGGGAACAAAATTTAGGAAGAAACCTAGAGAGGAACCTGGCTTGGAGGGGTGACCAGTCCTGTTCTGGCAGTGCCTGGTAAACATTTTAAGAGTACAAGTTATAATGATTAAAATATGCATGTGGGTTGTGTCCCGAGTCTATAAAACCTTATCCTGGTCAGAAGCATGACCAGATGGACAAGGACAGGGACAACCTGGTGGGGGGGTCAGCAGACTGTCAGGTGAAATTGTCAGATATCGTTTTGATCTACAACACAACCAGGAGGACTTTGAACCGGGGGAACAACAAGACTTTAGAGCCTGGTACTCGGGAGGTGTGGGGAAAGACTTCATGCCCTCCTAAGTTTAATCCTCCACAGTAACAGAGCCGGAGACAAGGAAAATTTAGAGAGTGCATTTCTTATGTTTACATGGATTTACAGTGGAGTAGAACTGACCCGACTCTCCAATACACAATAACATATCAGTGTAATACCTTGGGGCTGAGACAGGGGGGTTCAGTGACACTGTGGCCTTGTCTGGGGCCTGCCCACACTGCCAATCCACCCACACTGCCATGCCTCAACCAAAGGGACACCAACCAACCTCAACCACCCTGAAATGAGGGCCAAGTATTGCCAGCAGGCTTCAACTGAATTGCCACCCTAAATCTTGCCACCTTACCCCATAGCCCATTCATTTGAAGAATACAAGAGATTGTTGTCACATGTAGCACACAGCCAGTACTTGACATATTTTCCTGCAGCAGCTTTAATGTTGCTGTAGGCCTCTTGGAAGCCTCCCTGACCAGTTTTCTTCTCGTCTTTTCATAGATTTTAGAGGGACTGCCAGTTCTTGGTAATGACTCTGTTGTGCCATATTTTCTCCATTTGATGACTGTCTTCACTGTGTTCCATAGGATATCTAATGCTTTGGAAATTCATTTGTACCATTCTCCTGACTGATATCTTTCAACAATGATATCCCTCTGATGCTTTAGAAGTTCTCTGCAGTCCATGACTTTTGCACTGAGATGCAACTAAGAAAATGTGAGGTATGATGACAGGTGTGTAATGATTTTTCTTTAACATGAATTTGAATGTGATTGGTTAATTCTGAACACAGCCACATCCCCAGTTATTAAAGTGTGTGCACACTTATGCAACCAGTTTATTGTAAGATTTTTATTACTTCTGTAGAGATGCTGATTTGAGAAAAATTAGTAGTGGTCTCTTATTTTTTCCAGAGCTGTATAGTGAATTATCAAAACGTCCCTTTGAATTGTCAGAGGACATGCCATTTACACATACAGCTCTGGAAAAAAAATTAAGAGACCAATGCACTATTTTCTTACCTTTCCGAAAAGTCGAAAAGGAAAGTTTTGAGTCAGGAACAGAAGCATTTAATTTGCAGTGGCCTCTTAATTTTTACCATTCTGTTCCTCATTATATATTTTCTCTCCTTCAATTTCAATCAAAATAACAAAATTATTTGTATTTAATATCAATAGAAATAAATCCTGAATCCATTCATCAAGCCAATCATCTCCAAATTATATTTTTCAGATAGAATATTCTAGTCCCAACATATTGTGATGTCATCATCATGTGCCCTTGAGATAACATTACACTTCTGCACCACTCTAGATCTGAGGAAGCTGTACATTCAACGTATCAAGTGATACTTGAATGTTACCACAATGAATCTAAAGAGAAGATTACGTTCTCAGCGGTATTACATTCTGGTCCACTTTCGCTCTTACCCGAGCTACTGAGCTCAACTCAGTCCAGCTCTACCTAGCTCGAAACTCTGCATGCTGAATGTTCTGCATTAAGCTCCCTTTGAAACCAAATGCATTAGGAAACACTAATCTAACCTCAAATAAGGAACCATGGCTGGCTTGTCTCAAACATGATTTTGGCACAATATTGGAACTTTATTTCTTCTTTTTCTTGGGGTGTACATTTTGGAGGGTTTATGCATTTTTTTTGTTATATTTCAAATGTATATGACAAGTGATTGTAAATGCAAATTAAAGCTGTTTTAAGGGATACTGAGACCCAGGCCAAAAAAGTAGGATGGACCCAGTTTCCACAAAACCCAAATTTGAGCAATTTCTTTTTAGGAGGATTAAAACAAAAGCTGTTAAGTACACTGAGACCATAACTGTTTGCTTTGCCCTCGTGTGTCAAAGATGTGTTTTTTAGTGCTCCCTTTTGTATCTCTTTAAGAAGTCTATCCATGCTTATTGTGTTGAGCCCATGAGTTTTTAACACCTAGAGCCCAGTCTTGAAACAGAGAAGTTCAAATGCCTCATACTGGAATCAAATGGAAGAGAAAGTTGTAATGCTGGTATGCTCATCTCGTCAGCTCCATATGTTGTGTTCTTTTTTCATTTCTGGGAAACATGGAGAGAGAGACATGTGACTTAGTTTAGGGTATAGGTGCGGTTCACAGCCCGATCTGACGGCTGCCTGCTGGCCTGGGAATCAGTCACATGAGATTAATGAGGCAGCCTCTATAAACCACACCATCCCATAGACAGGTGGGCCATTTTCCATACCAACAGATCAAAGCTTGACATTTTTGGCATATTTCATGTTAACGCTTAGCTCTCCTGGTGACGCAGACCAAAGCTATGTAGCACAGTCCAGATGACGTTAACATCACAGCCACCGCCCACATCAACGACCCCGTGACCTGATCGTAGCATCGCAGTGGCTGCCCTGTTTGTCCTTATAATGAGACACAAGAGGGTTACAATTACACAGATTATTTCTACTCCCTTTCTCTCTAAACCTTCTTCCTCCCTCTCTCTCCCGCTGTCTTTCTCAGCCATGACGAGATAGTTTTCAATAAGAGATGGAGGAGAGACTATTCCTGTTTCCAAGCCGCATCCTACCATCCATGGCACGCTCCCAGCATAAACTCTTCTTGCCATCTTGTCTCTTTTCACTGAATCCTTGCTTGCTCTGAAGGGTTTGCGGGGGGGTGGTTGCTGTCACTCACATGTCTGCCGCGGTAGTGGAGAGCCAAGGCTTCCTGGTGGATGAATGCCTGGTGGGGCTATATTAATACATCAGTGAACCGAGGCCTGGTGGAGGGCCTACAGGAAGAATCTGTGTAGCCCACTCCGGTTCGCAAAACTTAACGAGAATCACATTGTGAAAACGATGATTAACGTGGGTCCAATCAATCCCTTCTCATGGTTTTCCGATAATTTTTGATGGCTCAATATTGCGAGAAGATTTGGGTTGGGTGGAAAACGTCCAAAACAGAAGATTGCGTTGTTCACACCATTCAACAAACCTGATCACACAATGATGGCCATTCAATGGAAACTCTAAACACATGGTTTCCATACGCTTTTCAAACATTTTCCCTATGAAAGTTTGGGATCCACTTTCTGGCTTTTTGATTCCATAAGGTTTTCTCTTTGCTTTGCTGGATTCTTAGTTATAGAAATATTTTTGGGCAATTCCCAGTGGTCTACTCTCAAGCTGATCTCAGCAGGTTGTTGAGCCCAAGCTTAATTTGTGTCAGAATCAGCACTGTCTTCAGTCTTCCTATGACTGTTGATCTCTTTCTTCTGGAGGGGGGAGGTATTGGGGGGAGTTTTGAGACATGGGTGTTGCGCCTATTAACCCCACACTGGGTGAGGAATCTGTGGGAATGTAGTGGGTCTCTGTGACCGATTTGTTTCCTAGGGAGCGCTTGACTTGACTTAAAATGTGCCGAAAGACTAAAGAGGCTCATTAGGACCGGGAGGAACGCCGGACGGGTCTCAGGACAGCAGAGAACCGCAGGGTTTCCAGGGAGGGATGAAGGGAGTCAGTAGGGGTTGACGGGGGGGCTAGGGAGCGTGAAGCTCAGGACACATGGCCATTTCAACATCGCACAATAACGTGAAGGAGAGAGAAGATGAAGGCTGGGAAAATGTTCGAGAAATATTAATTTCGTACTTGGTCTCTGCCTTGATTTCCCTTATCTCTGGCCTTTCAGTTGCTATTGCCTAGACTGACTTATCGCTTTTTTCCATCCCCTCTGTCATTCTACCTCTCAACCCTTCTCTCTGGTTCTCTACATCCTCTCTTTTTGCTGTCTCTCCCCAGCACTGTAACAGTTATACAACTGAGACAATGTCTTCTGAGAGTAATAACGTTAAAGATATATGTCTGTTTCCAGATGGAAGAAGAGAATAAACGTATGCATTGCACGCTTTTGTCTTCCAACAGGAAATTAACTACACAAATTGTCCCATCAGTCCCAAGGAGAGGATGAACAACATATGTTTGGTTCAGATGCAGTGAGTGTCGTTTTTACTGCAGAGGAAGCACAGGGACAACATTCATCTTCAGTATACCACACGTGGCATTGTTATAACACTTGAAGGGTGGAACGTGATTCAATCTCATTGGAAAACCAACACAAACTGACATTTTAGTATTGATACTGTGGTTACTGTTGGCCTACTTTACTACCTCAGAAAATAATCTTCACTGCAGCACTTGATATAATGGAGAAAAATAACCATGTCGTCTAGGTCTTATGCCTAGCCCCATGCTCTTACATTAGGTCTGCTGCTTACCTCACCCAGCATGCTAGCTTGACATAACAGACAAACTCTCTGCAACTTTTAAACCAATCAATATTGGTTTGAAGACAAAGAGATTGCAATCTCTTGCCTCATAGGATAACCCAAATGTTTAGGGTAATTCTGGACGAAACCCGGTTTTAAGTTACCAAAGTCTAACCAACAACCTTAGACTGAATTTGTTATGTCTAGGGGTTTTAGGCATGGCAATGGAATTAGTCACAGGTCATCTTTATGAGTGTGAAAGTCTTTCCTTAATAGTGTCTGGCTAACATTAACTTTCCTTAACTAACAACTACACTCAAAATATTTGTCTTATGGACTCCCCGACCTACATATTCTGACCACTGTGAAGAGTTCTCTAATGAATAGAACCTTAACCACATGCCACATGCCTTTGTATTCTGGAGGCTCATGCCTGTGGGTGCCTGCACAAACCTGCTCTGCATGAAAAACACCAGCAGTTATTTTTATAATTAAACAGCTCCTCTTTTTTTCATGGGTCATTTCTGTTTGCGTTGCTATTGGCACCTGAAAGAGACTTTTGAAAGCACAGGGTCAGAACAAGCCGCAGGGGTCTGGAATGGAAGAGCAGTGCCTCATATGTGAGCGAACTGAGCCAATGAAACGCTGGATAACTACAAAATAAAAAGCCAGGAATCAGTCTGGTATTGTTACTCTGGTTATCCACTGGGATAAGTGCTATCTCTGAAAGATAGCCTATACATTTTAATCATGGAAGCTCCATTTTGTTTGCGAAACCTCTGGGCAATCTGCAGAAGTCTAAAGTGAAAAAAAAACTATGGCATGGACTACTAGTTGTTGTTTTCCAATACAACGTTGATGAAGATGTCAGAGTTCCAAAAGCAGTCCGTCTAAAAGTCTACAATATTTAGGGTTACTGATCATTCAAAATGTAAGTGGTAAGGTAATGTATACATGTTTTTGCACCCAGTTTGTTGCTTCCTCTTTGATAGCTATTTTGATAACAATCACTAACATAGCACTGTTGGTTGAAAAAGGCATAGTTGCTATTTAAATAAATTTATCTGACAACATTATGTTACCAAATTCTTACAACTTTTGATTAAGGAAGGTCCCAAGAGATAGTGATGTCTCAGTAATACAGTCAGAAGCATTTCTTGTTGAAGTGATCTAAATCAACCAGTTTTATGAAGGCAATGTCCCCTGCCTTGTTGGTTTGGCTGTGCTTGTCATCTTGTCTCCTCTAATGATTTCTGTGAGGCAGAGTGTTTCAGGAGGTAACCAACATGAGGGGAATGTCGTTTCAATCTAGTGACACATTATAGAGTTACTATAGGTTGGTCAGTAAGGTACTAAAAATAAGAACATCTTTTCTATTTTTAAAACAAAAATTTTATTTGTATCTTATTATGCCTTTTTGTGCTTTTGGCTTTTGCTTTGTGTCCGTAACAGAAGTGTATCATTATGTACGTCGGGGAGACCAGAGATAGTTGTAACATTTTGGGCATTTCTGTCTGTGTGAAACTATTTTAAGCCAGTGCATTAAAAATTGCATACAAACTAGTTACTTGTGTCTGCTATTAGATGACATAGCTGTTATGTCTGCAACACAAACAAGAAATGCATAGTTTAGTCTCAAACACAAGGAGTGAAAAGCTACAAATCATCCAATAGCCTGGGTTAGTTGTAACATACCCTGGGGTGAAATGTAACATTATGACAATGTAAACTCATTCTGTACTTATGTACATATGGTATATATAAAGACATTAGGTCTACTAATTCTGTACTTACATACGTATGGTATATGTAAAGATATTAGGTCTATTCATTCTGTACTTACTTACGTATTGTATATACAGAAGTGGGTAGATTACAGAAAGTCTGTACTCAAGTAAAAATACTGTTACTTGTCCTAAAATGTACTCAAGCAAAAGTTGAAGTACCACCTGAAAAAACAACTCAAGAGTAAAAGATTACTCAGTTAAAAAAGTACTTGAGTACCAGTTACATATTTCGTTCAAGACATCAGCACCACAGCAACAACAAGAAAAAATGATTTTAGAAAGTACAAATCCAAACTCCATTTTTAACGTTTGAATAGGCTTTTTTTTCCAGTCAGCCTTGTCATGCAGAATAGAAAAGTAAATTGCATATATACATAATACTGTAGTTGTCACGTCCTGGCTATGCCCCTAGCCATCTTTGTGCTGGCTGGGGCCATAGTCAGGACGTGGCCAATAGAGGTGGCTCTAGCCACCTCTATGCACTTGGGTCTCCCCAATTGGAGGCAGGTGTTGTGTATTGCCTCCAATTGGGGAACCTATTTAAGTTTACTGTTTGTTCACATGGGTGTGGTTTATTTTGG